>JAGXCT010036614.1:34995-48398 GCA_022495035.1 Philopotamus ludificatus | reverse complement strand
AACTTATTCCGTCTTTGGGCCATAACTGCTGGCCTTCAGAGTGGAAAAGGTTAACCTAGTCGTGTCTATATAAAGTACCCTAATTTTTCGCGAAACTATCTTTTTTTATTATAGATCTTACGTGTCAAAAAATGTTTTATTTGATTTAAAATAGTCTAAAGAATAAATTTAATAAATAATAATTGTCCTTTGATGCTTGCAATTGGGAAAAATAAATAAAAACAACAATATTCGCTGCGGTTACCACGCATGTGATGTTTTTTCTCGCTCGCATCCAGTACGATGTGGCGAGTGCAAATAAAACGTGCAAGTGAGCTTAGTCTCATTGAGTATCGTCCTTTATTAGTCATATTGACTAGTTTAAAAATCCAAAGTATAGACCAAATCATGAAGCATATCATGAATAACTGTTTTTATTCTTAGAATAACTTATTTTTAAAAAATATATTAGGATATTCATTGACTTAAAATTCTTGGGGTATTTGAGATGCGGTTGCTTTTAAGCCGTCGTGACGGGTGGGTTAAAAATGACAACGAATTTTCCATCTGATTATTATTTAGAAGATTGGATGTTTTACAATTTATATTAAAAGTGAAATGCTGAAATTGTAACGGATAAATTTAAAAAGATTTATTAGAATGTACGTCTCTTTCATAGGTGCTAGTATTTTAATTATTTATAGCTAGATACACACGAGCTTTCATACAAGCTTCTAGAAACATATTTAGTAAGTCAAAATAAGTATGCTGTAATCAAACGGAATTAAATAGTCTGGATAATAAATTAAGTCATATATCATAATCCAAAACGAATGTTTTTTAATTTATTTCACAAACAACCAAAAATAAAATGCTACATGGCAAAAAAGTACACATAAAACTGCATCATCGTTTATACGTGCACGTACTCTCTGACAGCGGAATCCATTTCCAATTCCAAGGAACCATATGGGATTTCCGGTTCTTTTTTATTATAAAGCTGAACTGGGAAATAGGGAAGCTGAATTAACGGCCCGTAAGCCACATGCGGTCCCATATGTTCAATCGTGTAGTCGATGAATAAAAATTTAAACAACCAGTGCCCCGATTTAAAAAAAATAGCCGGAACGCGATGAAAGTATGGTGTTGGCCTAACAAAATGTATTAAATATTTCTCAGAGCCTCCGTATTCCAATATCCATAAACGCGTCGTATTTTTTTCGAATTTTCAGCGCGTAAAATAAAAATTTTAGTACGCCACTTGAATTTTGCGAAAATTTATTTCTTCACGATTAGCGCGCGCGCCATTAATTTTTATATATTATTTATTTATTGTGTTTCGGTGCTTAGTGTGTTAAGCGCGATATAATAAATAATGAAAAATTCCGCATATTTTTTTCTGAGCGAGCATAATTTATATGCAATTTAAGGGGTTGAATTTTAACTTTGGCTGTTAAAACTTTGCCCCATACGATAAATTTCTCATTCGCCAAGTGGAAGGGAAAAAATTGGAGCTTTAGAAACTTTCTCTATCGGAATTTTTTTAGACCTCCACCCCCTTTAACAATTCAAGTTTCTTAATAGATAGCAGCCACCACCTGAATATCTAAAGCGTTTTGTCGAAGCGATTTAAGAATTTTATGAATTAACTTGTGCGTTCTATTTTGGTAATTTAAAAATGAGAGCTTAATTCAATTCAACCGATATTATTATATTATGAATTTAATTTAAATAACTAATATCTAAAACTTAATTGATTAAATTCGAAAATAGGATTAGACTTACATATTTAAATAATCCTTCTTTTAGATTTTTATCCACGTGAGTCTCTGCCAGGCGAATCATTGCATAATTGACTCTCTGACTCCGGATATTCAGTGGAAGCTAATTCACATGTTATGTACCATAGACTAATGGATCAGCCCATAAACCCAACGCAAATAATTTCCGCTGGTTGGCGAAGCATGGCGCGATCAATCATCTGTCATTGAATAATGTCAATGGATACAGAAAAACTACATATTTTTTCACTTTGGAACGCGATAAAAATCATTTTACTTTAACCTATTAACAATATTTTAAACTTAAATTTATTAATGTTAATACAAGATTAGTAGCAAAATGCAAACATTTATTGTTTGATTTTTTTATAATGTTTTTTAGTTAAAAAAAATAGTGCGTTAGATTTAAATTGATTTCATTAATCGATTTCAATTTTCGGTATAGCGTTATTAGAAATTTCGTCACGGTCAAACAGTATCGTCATCCGAAGGGGGTCTCTCAGGGACCCCAATCATTTCAATTCAAGATATTGATTCATCGATATCCTTTTGAAACGGATTATTTTAATCTCAAAAAGAGTTATTTATGATATGCTTCATAATTTTTTTAAATAATCAATATAATTCCTAAATGACAACGCTCTTGGTAGTTTTTCACCGTAGACTGAGCTCTCACAGAACGTGTCACTTAAACTCAGCACAAAGGACCGGATGCGAGCGAAAAGCACCGAATTTTTTTTGCAATTGCAGAAAATAAAAGACAATTATTATTTATAATATTATTTCCTTAGTCTTTTTTATACCAATACAAAAAGTTTGGGACATATAGAATTTAAATCAAAAACTTCCCAAACGGTCCCAAATAGATCCACTCAACAGCGCATTAAACTAAAATAATTTTATTGATTTTTTTAGATATATAGCGGTCACAATCACATTTTATTAGTATTAAAATTATTGTTTTTTTAATTAGGTCTAATGTTCTTTTTAATACATGATAATCTTTCGGTTTTATTCAAAATAACACTAGTAGATAGTTATTTGAGTAAGATGAATAAGGTGGTAACTGATATTTTTTTTAATCTCTTTCGTTTTCACCGATAAGGCAATGAATTTTTGTACGTAACTCAACGTGGAATAACGTGGTTTCAAGTATCAATATAATAAAAAAATATATCTTTGATTTAAGAAAAACTATTCATTCGTACTCGACACATCGTACCGGATGCGAGCTAGAATAAACATCGCCCGCATGGCAACAGCTGCGAAATAATATTTTAATTCAAAATTGTAATAAATTTTAATTAGTTTTAAAAACATTTAACTAACAATATAGCGTGTTTATTAAATTTAATAAGATACTAATGTTTGTAGTTTATTATTTTTAATATTTTTTTTGCTTCGATTATTCTAACCTTGTGCGATTGCTCGATCGCGAAGGTCGTGCGAGTCGAATCTGACATCTTTCCCAGGGCTACGTTATCCTTGATCCATTCCTGACATTCCAGGGGGTGGCTGTCTGGTGTTATCGCCTTCTGTTCACAACTCTCCGGATTTATTGTGTCCTTATTTAGTTGTTAATTCCACTTCGGCTGCCGCCCCCTGCATAATGAATTTCCATAAAACATTCAGGGCGGAACTAGGAGGCCGGGTGTCTAGTGCGTCGGCTGCGAATAAATTTACAATTAATTCACTCCGTCGGCCTTCTTCCGGCTCCGGAACTAAATTACACATTAATTTTTAATTCGAATTCTGATTCGTCGGCCAAATTAAATCTTGTGTGCGAATTTGTATCCAGATCGGATGAGTGTGGGCGCTCACTTCTACTGGCTAGATAAATGTGTTAAGAATTTAGAAAGGTACAATGTTAATTTGGGTTTAGGTTAGAATAGTAAATATAAACCCCTTTTAGTGAGAACCTAAAATAAAAATCTAGTTTGGATAATAAATTACTTTCAGTATTATAATAATATTTAAGTTTTTCTGTTTTTTTTTTAGGAACACGTTTAATTTTATCTGAATAATTTAATGTATTTTTTTTAATAACCTTAAAAAGATCAAAACATAATAGTCAGTAGGATTATTCGGACAAAGACTTATTTTTTGTAAATTTTATTTAACATTTATATTCATTCGAAAGAAAAATCCTTTTGCTTCATTGGTGTTCCTTTGACTTTGTGTAAATTGTAATTACCGTTTTACTTTGAAAACATAAAAAGATGAATTCAAGATATTTTAAGACCCGATGTGATATGTATATATTGAATTTTCACTACCATTTTGATAAATTGTAACATGATTTATATGAGATTATTATAATTAATTCTATTCAAAATCGATAAATGAGAAAAAAATTACCAATAAAAACCAACAGCTACCAAATTTTATAAGCTACTATAAATGGAGATTTACGTTTTACTATGTGTCGTTTTCATTCATGACAATTATAGTCGCGTTAGTATATTCAAACTATAAATAATATCCAGCCAGAGCGTTTTTCCGACCAGCATTCTACCCCACAATAGATTTTGAAACAACCCTCGAACGCAAAAAGTAGCTCTGAGATGTAGCGCCAATAGAAGAATCTGATTCAAGCCTCAAGCCTCAACCTCAAGAGGTTACTCTGTTCATTATTGCTTTATAACGGTCTGCATTTTAAGAAAGAAACGATGAGAGTTCGTCAACGTATTTGACACCGTTGGCTCAATATCTTCACATAGTAATAAATATAAAAATGAATCATTGTTAGTATTCACATTACAGTCCGTGCACGCGTTTTCGCGGGCTAACGAACTGCGGGGTTCAGTCCGCTCACGCGTTTACGCATGATAAATACAAGGCAAATATACTAATTAAAAAAAACCTAACTAATAATTTATCTTTTGACTGCTAAATGGTGACTCACATATTGAATATCGTATAATATTCCGATTTTTACGAAAACATTGGTAAAAATTCGCGCGAAATTAGCGGACTGTAATGCGATTTCAAAATTATATGTATATAATTTTTTAATCTAAACTCTTAGTTATCAAAAAAAAAATCTGGTTTTTGGTATTCCAAGAATAGCATATATACATTAAGTTTTTCCTCAACGCAACCATTGAACTTAGAAACGTGTTTTTAAGCATTATTACCACAAAAACTTAGTACAGATATTAATAAAGATAAAAAAAATAAGGCATGGATGATTTCATCGTTAGGTGAAAAATCAACAATGAAATATTGGTTTTGGGATACTAAAATTGATAAGGAATTCGAAGTAATCTAGTACAAAACACAATGCTATTATTGGTTGAGAACTATATGATAAACCCTTGCAAAATTATGTAGATTTTGATTACAATGTGATGACATATAACGTTCTTAAAATCGATGCTATAGTGCACAATCAGTATTCACGGAAAATTCACAAACGGAGAACTCTCCGATGAAGAGTAGTAAAGAGTAAACTCTTCTAATCGATATATAGCAGTGACTCAATCCTTTATTTTTCTTTTCGGCTTTCGTTCGGGTTCAATTGAAAAAAATATATAAGTTTGGTTAGGAAAATTAACATTTTTTTCTGTTTTCAGCTCAGCTCCAAGTGAATTATTTTTTTTTTTAATAAATATTGACAGTATTTTTTAAGTAAAACTAAAACTTTATGTAAATAGGTTGTTTTTTCATTAGGTATTGTGATATTTTTTCAGGCTCTCTCGTAATTATTAGTAGCTCTGTGCAATTATGACACTAACAAGTCTATGCATCTCTGACGTAGCCTTATTTTTTTCCGTTAATTCATTTATATTTTTTTCCAATTCAATTAAACGGACTTTATAGTAATAATTAATTACATATTAAAGCATAAAGTAGGTTATTAAGTCGCAGTATGTAATCGTCCGTAAATCTCTACAACATTTTAATTTTCTATATCTTGTATAACATATATGTACATGATTTTCTATATTCATTTATCGTATGTAAATATATTCTTTGAAAACCAAAAAGTAACAAATATCATTACATAAACTGTGAACTAATTTATCTTGAAGTAAAATTTATATTTAGAGATCATGTCAAAATGTCAAAGTCAGTTGTTAATATAATGAACAGGGTGAAATTTAAGACATAACCCTAATTAAAAAGTAAATAGTTTTAATTTATGACAATATTGCTGACATTCATTTGATATTTTATTTAAATATTGTTTATTGTCTTAATAATCGGTATCATGTTTTTACTTTAGATTTAAATCCGATTACTTTTTTACGTTGCAGAATCAACATTATGTAGCATTAGTTTTTTTGTTTTCAAAACCGGGTTTTATAATGAATTTTCATGATTACATTCCATTGAAGAATGTCAAGACAATTTAAGCCATCACAAAACGTTGGCAATGTAATTATTTCGCAGCTAAAATATGAGACAGAGGTCCCAGAATGAATTGGGTCATCTCCCCGAGTGGGTCGCGGATTACAGTGGCGGATAGTGTCCAGATATAATCCCGGTGCAATATTTAGCCGGGGGGTCGTGTAGTACAGAGTTAGTACGGCGGCCAACATTCTCCTACACTCATTACAATGTGTCGCCGAGTTGAAACGACACCGAAATGAGGAGAACAAATGGGCGGTTCCGGCTGAGTAATGACTTCCGGTTATTGTTGAAAATAAATTTAGCACATACACACACACATGACTTTATACGGCGCGCGATCAAACGGCGGTGTGCTTCGTTATCCGTCGCCGGATCTGGAATTATTGCAGGCGGCGGTGGCTTCCGGCATTTATCCGATTTACCGCCGCTCTATATCGGTGTTAAATTTATGTTTTAAGCTGCAGTGTAAATCTTGCGATGGCCGTAAAGTCTGGATCAGATACTTTTAGCTGGATGGATGATGTATGGCAAGGTTTCCCAAAACTTCAGCATTCGGAAAAACTTCTTGAAAATTTATTATTAATAATATTTTCGCATGACCAACAGCTCCGATATCTTAAGTAAAATAGTACAATCATATGATAGAATACATAGAAATATTTTTTTTAGAGATATACTAAACACCTTTTTATTTATTATTTTTTCATACTCATGAATTAATCGTTTTTAAATAAGTTTTATAGTTTTTAGTTCGTGTTCATTGCTCACATATATTTTATTAGATTAATATCTGTACTGGGTCTATGTCAAACTAAACATAAATGTATTTTGCTTATAATAGAGTACTTGATTGAATGCATCGTTTAGTAAAAATATGAATTCATAACCTAGCGACCAGTAAATCTTGTAAGAGATGTGTTAGATCGTCTAATATTGACAGAACTATTTTTTAATATCCCAAACCATATTGTACCCTAACTAATTTAACGTAATTTTATATTCTTAAGTCATTACATAACGGTGAATATTTATAAGTGCAAATTACACAAATTAGGTGGCATGTATTTCGACCAACTATAAGTGTGTTGTTTAATTAATTTAATTACTTTTGAAAATAATACTTTATAGCTATGATCAATCAACATTTTTTAATAAATTTTTAAGTAAGAAACAATTTTTTTTATCGGTACTTGCGATCACGTAAACAATAATATGTGTTTTTATAATTAGCTTTATATATATATATATAATTATTTAATATTTGAAACTAATTTTTCTATGAGTTAAAGTTTTTAAAACTACCTCATAATTATTTAATTACCTAATATTTTAAATCTATCTGTGGAAATTTTACTGGCCATATATTGTGCCTTTTTAAAGATAAATCTTTAGCTGTAACAGACATCCCTCATTCAATTTTATTGTACAAAAATAATTATATCATAAAATGAAAAGATAAACCGATTTGACAAAATTCGTGATAAGAAAATTAAATTTTCCGATTTTCCTAAATTCAAGTCGTCGTAATTATCTGTATATGTATTTTTTGTATGAAATTTGACTCTTATTTTGACTGTGATTATAAAAGTCAAGGATCAAAATTAATCAAACCTTTAATTGAATCTCAACTCAAAATAAAACAACCAAAGTTAATCTAAAATAATGTTTTACGACTTCTGGTTTAATTTATTATTTTTTTCAATGACGTATAAAAACCCCCAAGTTTTTTTAATTATTAGCTAAATAATAATGATTTATTTTTAATTTAATGCAATATGTTTTATTTATTTATAAATAAATTGAATTATATGACTAAATTCTAATTTTATTTCTTATATTTGCCCTGTATGATATATAAATGTGCGTTTGTAATGGAAACAAACTGACGTGTAATGGAAATTGGATACTAAGCGAAAACCGAAAAATAACATTTGATATCCATCATTTGATTTGCCGGAGAAGTCTACTGCGTGGTTCGTTTCAGGAAAATTCCAGGAATGAGTTAAACTAAAATAACAATTTCGCGCCGTAACTCTGATAAAGATATATCAATACTAGAAATAATTACATTTGTTTTATATAATACAATATGATAGGTAATTTATTATTTTATTATTATACATATTATAATATTGTGTTTATGATCAGAAAGCATTTTCGATTACTTGATGGTGGACCTGCGCCATTTATTATTATTCAAAAAACTGCATTGTCAGTGCAGTTTATGCTCCATTAACGAGTATGCTTTTACTAAAATGCGCAGTCGAACACGAGAGGCATTAGTACAAATGGTCTTCGCTATTGATTTCTGAAAAATAAATACACAACTATACGAATTTTAAATAAACATAAACAACAGCTCGAATATAGCATAATCATCTCATTGGCAAATTGATCCCACATTGCGTTTCCGGTTGATTGATCACGCGGCACATCAGCGTCGGGGATAGATCAAAACGTGAGGCGGGCGTCGCCGCGAAAGGCGCCGACGCCTCTCGAAACCGCACCTAATAATAATAAGAGGCCCAGTGTGTTTTGGCAGGGGAGCGTGGTCGCTAAATTTTGCACAATCACACTGAGAGATCGGCGTTTGTTTGTTGACGTCGGCGAGGCTCCCCCAGGTTCCACGACGATCCGTCTTCCATTCTTAGCAGCTTCTTTATGCCCGGCCAGTGGGCCGTTAAGGTGCCGGAGAGCTACGCCCCCCATTCACGGTAGCTCTCTGCTCCGATAGCTGCCAGGGCGTAATCCTGCACAGGGCGAAAGTGCCACCCCTTATCGCCGAAATGGATATTCTCTTCAGACATTGAAAAAAAAGGAAAATATTCGAATAAACTGAGCAGTTGAAACATTATAAATTATTACTTTACCACATATTCACATTTATTAGCATAGAAGACCTGCATTAACCGAAGAAGTATGTTATGAGGCACAGTTTTATTATCGACATGTCTACAGTGAAGCCCTATGTTGACAATGAATGGAATGGATCGATATTTTGGTAAAGTAATACTTATTCCTGGATTTAAATGGTCTGAATCATTTTATCTAGAGCAGAGATTCCAAGACATTTCGTAGAATATACTCAGCACACAGTGATCAATCTTCCTTAAGCGAACAAACTGAAAGATGCAGAAACAAATTTTTCGAACCTCGTTCTTTGATAGCCCAATGTTTCGCTGTGAGAATGGAATTGCAGACTTGAAAAACGATCTAGATCAGTGGTTGTGAACTTGATCCCTACCCCTCATTAGTTAGACGATTCAAGCTTTTATTGTGTGCATTAGGGGTTTTGACTATTGCTGCGCATTTTATTTTTCGTCGTATTGCCAATTAAACACGAGCGAATTTCTTTTTTGCATAATAAATATTTTTTAACATATTTAATTAGATTTTAGATTACATATTTAATATTGTATATACTATATTGCTGATTCATTTTAAATTTCGAACATATTTGAATCAAACTTTGTATAACAGCAAAAGTTGTAAAGGAAAATTGAGACTTCAATAAATAGAAAGATGGTGTATTATATCAACTCTAAATTATGATTGTCAAAATCATATATTTAACCATGTATTTTTTTCCCAATAAAATATGGCAATGGTTAAGAAAAATCGATCTAAAATATTAACATTAAAATTGTAAGTAATGAATAAATGAAATATAAAAAAAACCATTTTGTGGTTGTACTCTAGAAATCAAGGCTAATTTTTTTATATAATTTATTTCTTAGCTCTTTTTACAATTTCTCAACAATTAAAAAAGTTTTTTTTTTAAAAAAAATATTCACGAATATAATATGAGGTTTCCTACAATAATGTCGCATTTTTATGAAAAAAAATCAACTTGATAACAATATATTTCATATTAAATCAAATATAAATTATGTATCCTTACTCAATAGCTTTATATTACTTTCTAGTAATTATATTATGCCAATTGCATAAAATCTTTTCATTTAAATGAACAGACATCAAAGTCCTTTTTCGCATTTACGATTATCTTAAAACTTTTGTCGGATAAAAAATGCTGCATTGATCTAAATAAATGATAATCCAATAGGACAATATCGAGTTATAATAATGGATGAATAATTACATTCCATTCGTGTTTCATTAATTATCTGGAATACTTTAAGCTGCATCTCGCATAATGGTCTTAAAAATATGTACTCACGGTTGAATATTCAGGGTTTTTTCTACAAATTTATTCTTTTAATCTTTTAGCCGATCACAATATTCTGTTATTTATGACTTTTATTGCATACTAGAGGTGCCAAAAGGATAAAAATTAAATATAATTTATAAATAACTATTAATTCATGACAAGCATAACACAAATGACCATTGAAAAAAAACGATGTTAAAAATCGTCATTTTTATCGAGATATATATTGTTAAAAAGTTTCATTAAGTACACAACCAATTATTTATAATTTACCACATAGTTTGTGGTCAAACTATTAATTATTATAAAGATATCTTCATTCAAACGTTTTTCATGTAAAAATAAAATAAATTAATATGTATATGCAACATATTAATACATATGCATTAAAAAAACTCTAATAATAATGTTAGTATAGAACATTAATAGTATATTTATTTACAGGATGTTTCAAAAAGTGTTTACACTTATGCCAATCACTTTTTACCACGTATTCAATAGGATTTTGGTGCAATAGGACAAAGATCTCCACACTATCATCAAAATTTAAGAGTATCTTGATGAGAATAGTTCAAACAGAAGACTTGAAAGAAGAGGTCTCGTAAAATATCTGCCCGTTCCCTAAACTTTATGTCACTGGATTTTTTCTTGTGCTAATACCTTAAAGATAAAATCTCAACCAAAAAACTGACTACATTAGAAGAATTAAAAGCCGTTTTTGAGCAAGAATTAGACGCAACATGTATGTGGAGTTTGTAAATGAATAGTCGACCATTATCAGCATTTTATTGGCTAAAACTGTATATTATAAAACAGGATTAAAAACAGTACATTTTATGTACATTCTTTTGCAATTTAAATAATAATTATATGTGAATAAAAGCTTTAATATAATAAATTGATATATTTTTAATTTATCTTTTAAATATTAGACAGTTTTATGTGCATCTTTGTTTCTAAAGCCACTCCAAAGGTTTCGATTCGAGCAGCAATACACATTAGATTCACACGAACCATGAAATTGATATCGGTTTTCATCTCAAAAGAGCCAAAAGACTCCACAGCACGACATAATGCAATTTTGTCAATTTCTAATACAGAATCATATCAAAAACAATATAGTATGGTTATGACACGAAACGTTTGATCGTTTATCGCGCACGTAGACTCGGGACCCCTCCGTATCTCACCCCTGGACCAACTTTGCTGAAAGCGTGATTGATTTTCCAGTTCGGCGTGGTGACCCTGCCGTTTGGCAAGAATCTTTTGAACTCTCCCGCCGATGGGTTATCAATCAATATGGCGGGTCACTGTGACCCGTGCCGTTTCCTGTGTGACTCTGACCCGTGCTTATTGTGACTCTTCTGGCTGTGTAACCCCTTTGTGAGAAGTATGGCATCAATGCGGTATCGATTCCAACTTTAATTAACCACCTAATCAAATGAACCCTTTGGTGGTTTCAATGAAAACCTACAGAGTGTTGCAGAGTAGAATTATAAGAAAAATAATTCATTTTTTATATGCATTTTAATAAAAATAAACGTAGGGTAAATAATTTCCGATTAAATAATATTAGGTGTTTTCGGAATTTCGATTTAAATATTATTATTTAATATATATATATATATATATATATATATATATATATATATATATTCCATAACTTAGTTGACAGAATGTGTGTGATGTGGAATTCAATTTTAAGTTGTTAAATAATAATTTCCGTTTTTGCAAATGCATAATGCAACGCCAGAAGCGCCATATGAATGTCCAGGAAATCACATCCATCCACACTTCCGTCTGGCAGAAACTTGTGACAGTGAAAAAAAATCTGTATAAAAAAGAATGGATATATATTCGTACGTTTCGACAAATTGATCGTAAAATTTTCGGTTTAACGATGATTATGGAGAGAAGACGAAAAAATGGGATGTTATATCCCATTTTTCTTATTGGCGTAATACGCAAAAATTTACTATTACGCCGAATGATATAATAATAAAAAAAAATATTAAGTCTGAATCGTAAAGAGACTCTTTTTACGCGGCCCGATGATAGAGATTCGCAATAAGCCCACGGCTCTGATCCGCCGTTATCCCTTATTACATCGGAAAATGCTGAGAAAAGGCGAAAAACATTTTCCGCCGAGCCCCGCGCGCCCCGCTTCCCCGTCCATTCTATCCAGTCGGACATCGATGTGACGTCTGAGACACATCTAGAAAATTAGAAATATAATCCGCGTGTAACGTAATCCTCTTACAATTTCCGAAATAAGGGTCTGCGACTACAAAATATTTGCGATTCAAATTGAATCCGCGCGGAAATATTTGCACGCAATTATTTTCAACGGCAATATAATTTCAGCATTAATAATCATCCGATTTAATCCGTGTAATACTGTACGTATATTCGCGTGTTTAATCTTAGTTTAGTCTATATATTTACGTTCTCCAACCAATCAGGTACAACTTTGGCGGGGATTAGTGAAACCGCACACCATACAACATATATCATGTTACATTAACACAAACAATACGAAATAAGTTAGGCGGCACTCTAAATAAAGTTAGCGAGATAAATCTCTGGTGACTTTAGTCCAAAGTGCCGTGAAAAGTTTGTATCTCATCTCCGTATTCACACTTTAATCTCACTGTTCACAGGGCCAACATAAATCATACACAATTTTGCTGAAAATTACTTTGTTACGGGATATAAACGGGTTAAGGTGAAAACGTCTGTGTCAAAATCATAAAGACCGTGAAATGCACTGTAGCCTCCAAAATTCTCAACATGTGTGTGTATGTAGATTTTGCATATATTAATTTTGTAATATAATAGATTTTTAAAACAATTAGTTGCTCTGAAATCACTTTTATTAATATGTTAGCCTATAAGGACTTAATTCATCTATCATGGCGGATCAAAAACGACCGCAACGTCCGAAGGGGTTATCTTAGCTACCCCAAGCTTTTTAAGTCAAGATATTAATTAATTCTTTATCAATATACACCTGTCCCTCAATTAACGCGGATTTTTTTAACGCGGTTTTAATCTAACGCGTTTTTTGTAAAACCGCGTTAGATTCAAACTTTTTTTTTTTCTTCGCGCACTATGAC
>JAGXCT010036614.1:0-32331 GCA_022495035.1 Philopotamus ludificatus | reverse complement strand
AAAAACGAAGAATAGAATTAATGTATAAATAATAGTAAAATCCATTACAAAAAAATCTGTATTTTATTTCCACATACAGCACACCCAACATCAACACCCACTGTACGCCACTGATAATTTGCTCAATATAATTGATGTTTTAACTAAACAATATGAGACGTTAATAAAAACACAAATGATAACTCGCACTAGGAACATCGTACCGGATGCGAGCGAGAAAACCATCGCGCGCGTGGCAACAGCAGCGAAAAAAATCTTTTTACAATTGCAAACTATATTGAAAAATGATTATATTTAAAATTTATTATATACGTTTTTATTTAACAAATACAAAAAGTTTGTGACGTATATGATTTATTTTAAAGGAGTTATTCAAGAAAACTCAGAAACTTGGGATACCCAATATATATCATCAGCACAGCTTTTTTAATCTTTTTTTTTGCTTATCTGAATGATATTGTATAGAACTAATAAATGATAATTTAAAGAAACCAATATAGAGCCTATCCTGCATTTATTAGGTAAAAAAAATGTTTTCAAATGTTTCAAAAATATTTTTGTATATTAGACTTAAAGCACATAAATCTTAAGCACAATCAATTCTTCACTTCAGGGATTTTTTTAAAAAAAATCTAGACTTTAAAATTATTGAATTCACAATCGGTATTTTGAAACAGTTAAATATTCTATGAATATTTTAAGCTACAGAAGCCCGTTCGTCAATATCCCCACGTATTGATATTTAAATGCATACGCTGACGAAATTTATTTGCAGTTTACTACACTTTAAATTAAATGCAATCACGTTTGCTACGAAGTAGCGCTATCAGTTATAGAGAGAGAGAGAGAGAGACCTATTAACATATTATATAGAGACTCATATGTAAATTATTAATTACAAAAATAAATATGAGAAATTAGAACACCCGTACAGTGGTGTTTAATGTATTTAAATTATATATTTTTGTTATCAGAATCATTTTATTATACAATGTGTCATAGATTATAGATAAGATTGGTTGTTAAGTTTTAAAATAAGCGTCTAAGTTTTCTTTTCATGTGTAATAATAATTACTCTTTGAGTTATAGCCATTTTAAATTATAGTTATTTTTTTTTAGTAAATACGTATTTCTGCTGGTGTTTCGCCATTTGTGTCTTGAGCTTGAAAATCGATTATTTTAAGTATGGATACATATTATTACATTTTATTAAAATCTTGTGACCCATAAATACGTTTTTTCAGGAACTAATATAATATATTTTTAGTTTTCCCTGTTAAATTCCTAATTAATAATAATATTTTTTAAATGAAATATAGCTCTTTGCTTATTCTGTTGCAAATAAATCGCATGCAATCGATTCTCGTTAATGATTTAACGCAAAGAATTTGTCTGTTTCCGTCCACAGGGAAAAGTGGAAAAACACACAGACGCCAAAGTTGCAAGCGACCGACCACTGTATATTGAAAAAGTTGGGAGTTGCTGAGTGGTTTCTAACACAAGCCTGTTCTGGACGGCATCGCCAACTTTTACCCCTCACCCATTCTATAACTTGGCCCTAATTCTCGATTCATAAAGCGGTAAAGAAGAGTTTCTGAAATCTTTCACACTTGCCACTTTTCCACTCTCGAATTGCAGTCTTGAAATAAATTGTTTTCTTTCATGACTTCGCTAACGAATGTCCTTTGAACTTTATGGAGTGGCTGAAAATATCGCCGACTTATATGCCCGAACGGCGTTTTTATGATATTTCCGTGAACACTTTTAACCGTGTAGTGCTTAATACAAATAGACTATGGAGTCCTTCATTTCCTGCTCGGAATTGCTCATCCCTCACAAATTTAAATAAAACTGTTTTTAACCCTGTTAACCGTACTTGAATAACTCCCAAAGTTAAAATTGGCTTTTTATATCATACCCTATCCGCTTTAATTCGATTTTAACTAAGAAAGAATTATGTTCGTGCCGTTGAATACTGATGAGAAATTGTATTCAAATTTATTTAATCTCTATATTACTTAATTAATTTAAAATTATTTATTGTGATTAATAAGAAAATGTAAAGATGAAAGGGCCAATTCGTCTCTATGTGGTACGTGGCTCGTCTCCTTTCGATATTAAATACGTTTTTATTTTTAATATTCCAATCAAGCACATCCAACGGGGGAACCAATGGATAGATTGAAACATTTATTTTTCAGTTCATTTCCGCTTTGGTTCGGTTTCATCTCGATCTGCCTCCCTACCCTCACCAGCGATTCCGTGAGACGCTTTCGTCTCACTCTAACATCACCCAGATGCATTATTATCTCCGTCTCAGGAACCTACCCCCTCTTTGCGCCACAGGCCACGTGACAACCCCCTCTCCCATTCCTCACAACCGCGTCTGATATCCTGTTCGCGATCACTGATATTATGCGCATTCCAAATTAGATATCTCCTCAAGTCTGCCACATTTGTGCTCACCCCGTCGGATGCAGATGTACATATAGATTGAGTCGCCGCAGTGTATGGGCGTGGTGTACAGTCGCATTCAATAAATGCGACATATTTAAAAAAAATCTAGCCATTGCATTCCTAGATGTCATTCATCATAATTTCTGAAGATAAAATATACATCATGAATATACAAGTTTTTAATTTATGTGATTTAAATTATTATAACTACTGTGGCCATATTTTTGGAATCAAAACTAGAGACAAAATAAGGAACATCAGGAACAATTAATGTCTTAAATTCACGATTAATATCATGAAACCTAAGCTTACATTAAAAAAGGGATAGAAGTTACGTTACAAAGATTTGTAGTATTTTTCTCTATTAACGCATTTATTGAGAAATAAAAAATATATTAATATATTTTTGAGATTATTATGTTTACGTTAAAGTGTATTTATTAGAAAAAACTTTGGACGGCGGGCCACATGCCGCCAAAAAAATATCTATCAAGAAATATCGTGTTATTCTTTTCGAAAGTGTAGCAACATCTCATATTTACATTAAGTTTTGTTTTTAAATTTGAGATACGAAACACCAGCTCAAAGAAAGTGAGCGCCGAATAAAGTGTTATTACCGTTTTGTGTTTCCACTATGTAAAAAGCGGCGTCCAACAGGTTAAAGTGCTTAAATAAATTTAATTATGAATAACGTTGAAAGATGTGAAGCAGTTTTATTTCATTATTAAATTTTTACAAAATAATAATTCTTTATATCCTGTATTTGTGACATAATAATAAAATTAGGTTAAAAAATTATTAACCTCCGATTTTGTATCATACTTTTATTTTGATTTAAAAAAAATACAAAATTACATTAATCTTTTATGAATTCAGCATGGTCGTAATCACCTTATCATATTGGCAACTTATCGATCCCGTCCTTATAAAATATGGAGGGTTTAGACTGAAAGAAAGTAACGAGGGCCTGATTGATTTGCTCATTATTAATGAAAGTTTTTCCATTAAAAAAAATTGTAGGAAACAGAAAACGTGGTAGTCCGTAGGAGCAAGAACTGGGGATTAGGGTGAATATGGCAAAACACACCAGTTAAGCACTAGAATTTTTACTCGAGTGACTATTGCCGTATTTGGTCCAGCGTTATCATGTAACAGGATAACGCATTTCCAGTTGACGAGTGCAGGACCCTTTTCCAGTAGTTTTTAATGAACTCCTTGCAGCTGCTGAACGTATGTATCAGCAGTAATCGTTCCGCTTCATCATCTCGTGGTGGATTATTCCTCGACGATCCCACCATACACACATTAAAGTTTTTTTACCACGAATATTGACTTTAGGGTCCGATAGGGGTGGTTGATCCTTATACAACCATTGTCTTTTGTGAACAATATTTTCATAGGTGATCCATTTTTCATCACCTGTTATTTTTCTGTCCAAAAACTATATTATATATATATATTGGCTCGATTTTATATCGTGAGAGGAGACTGAGACTTATTTCGGTCACTAAGATTATGTGGTACCCATATACTTAAATTGCTGACTTTCCCCAAGTTTTCCAGGTGGCGATAAACTGTGGTTTTCTATGTATTTAGTCTCTCTGGCAATTCCATTGTCATTTGACGTGGATTTTGTTTCAATATCATATTTGTCGACCCGCCCTTTAGTTCATCTTTCAAAGACTCATCTCCGGAACTAAATTTTACAAAACAATTTCTAACATCCCAATCGATTATCAGGCTTTCAGCGTATACACTGCATATCTTTTCGGCCGTTGCACTAGTGCCTTGTTTGAAGTCCCAATGCATCACGTGACGAATATGCACTTTTTGTTTCGCCATTTTAGGGGTTCGGAATAACATCACTGTAACGTCCACCACACTAAATAGTTGTCGAATGATTGACAGGACACTTATCTATCTGAGAAAAAAAAATTCTATTGTTGGGTAACTCACTGCAAGTAAATCCAAACAATATAAACTGTCTTATTTATGACTCAAGCTAATATATTAAGACATGTATTCGAATGGCGTTAAACTATTAGAACTACCTTTTCGTGTAGTCACCATTAGCTAAGTCTAGTCAATATGCAGCTTTTGATTCTCCATTTTAAGGGTTCGGAGTAACACCTCTGTAACGTCTACCACACCAAATAGTTGTCGAATGATTGACGGGTCACTTATTTATCTAGTGAAAACAAAAATTCCCATGTCTGGTGACTTACTGCGAGTAAATCCAAATAATATAAACTGTCTACCTGAATCGGAAGTTATTAATGACTCAACCGAATAGATGAGTTTATCTAGAAAATGAAATATTTACGGTTCGCCGTAGTTTTTCAAATTTCTAGTGCCGCTCTTCAGAATAAGAATCTGAGTAAAAACGCATATTATTTCCTATTTATTTTATTCTAGTTTTACTTTTTCTTCCAGAAAATACACCTAGAGTTTAATTACTAATTTCACCTTAACTCCAAATTTTAATTTCATTCTCATTCCTCCATTCACTCTTAAACCAGCATACGTGTGCATCACGTTACGCCCGCCACTGTACTCACACACAGGTTACGTGACTCGGGTTTGGGGTCGAGGCGTGTACTTTATTCCACGTGTGGAACGGAAGTTTTACCTTCGGGTAGTAAAAGGGGTGAGCGCCTTCATGACACGGTGCATAAAGGGAAACGTATTACTAGAATTTTACACGTCACATTTCACTGTTGCGCATAAATCCAGGTAACAACCGACATGACGTCTTCCGTTGGTCCGTCGACCTGCGAGCTTTGCCCACCATTTGATGCGCAACGACAGAACTTTACGATTTCACTCACGGCATTAAAGACTGCTGCGATTGCTTTTATCATTCAACATATTAATGACGTCATAATCAAATTCTCAACAATGGCCATTATAAAAACACGGCGCCCGGTTTTATGGCGGATACAACTTGACGACATGTCACAAAAAGGACGATATCATATTTCAGGCAATTCATTGCAACGTTTTACAAATGGCGGACCGTTTTCACTTTTATTAGTCATCCAGTGCTCGACGGGTAATGAAGTTGAAATATTGTATGCACATGGCAAACGTGTAACAATATTGCCGTACTACGTATTATTACTAACCCTGCATTAAATTACTATGGTATAATTTTCACATCAATTCTAGAATTATCCGACTAGTACATCATTTTTTTTTGATCAATCGATTTTTCATATACCTATATAAAAAAACGCCCTAGCTAAAAATTACAAATGACTATATATATTTCAGATATTTATTTTCGTCATAAATTTGACTATTAAAAATATAAAGCGGAGAAAATCTGATAAATCAAGATTAAAGTTATAAATAAAATACTTTAACACAATAAAATTACGATTTATTAATGCTAATTGTCATAAGATCACGATGCCTTCGCATAATATTCATAAATCACAGATATTAAATGCTTTTTCATGATATTTGTTTCTATATTCGTCTTTATTACAAAAATTTTAAAAAATCAACACGTCAAAAATTTATAAACCTTAATTCGTATTTATTACAATACTTTTTTCGACTTTTAGTATCACTATTACTGAGAACTCTTATAATTAATTCTTGTCTTAGATATGAAGATTACAGGTTAGACATATATTAAAGAAAATTGATTCATAATTTCATTATATACAAGATTTGTTAAAAAGAATACAGATAATTTTCATTTTTTTTTTTTAAATATGTATTTTTTATATACTTTTTAAAGTTGTCTCCATTAAATACATTATACATCTATGCTAGCTTTTTTAAATCTTCAGATCATTTCTGTACAGCAATAATTAGTATGGCGTACAGCTACTTAATATATTGTGTTTTTGTCTCCTTAGAGTTGAACCAAAGTCGTCTATTTGTGTTGTATCGTATTCAAAAATTATAAAATGGTTGTAAAGGTACATATTCGGTAAATACTGAAGCTTAGGAATCATAACGGTGTTTTTAAAAATTCTTCTAAAATGTATAAATACTGTTCACATTTTTAAATGAAAACGTTAACCGAAGTATAAGTCAATACGTTTGTTTTTTTTAGCTAAGCTAAACTATATTTATTTAAGTTATGATAAGAGTTACTTACCAACCGTTTAAATTAGCCGAGAATGTCAGGGATATGTCAGGATTCCCTGCAGTCAAAGTTTTTCCAAGAAAGCTATCCACCAACATTATTTACACTCTGAAACAATTCTATATTAATAATTCAACACTACATACAAAGCTGTTGAAATAAGTAAAAAAATCAGTTAAAGCAATTTAAAAATGTTCTATTATTAACATAGAAAACCTAAAAAAAGGTATCAACTCCCTAAGGTACGATATTGAATGCCTTCTGAGAATTATTCAGTGATTTTAGCTCATCTGCAATAAGAGATGATCCACGAAAAAAAGTGATAGTGATGAATTGTTCTATGAATTTTTTAAACCATGTAAAAAATATATAAAAAATTGAAAAATGGCTTTCTAAAAAAAAAAACAAAAAATCCTCTAAAAATGGAATAATAAAAACCAAATTAATAAATTATACAATATATAATTTATATTTATGTATTTTATTTAAGAAAAGTGAATACTAACGACACGTCTAATTGTTAGAATCTAATGCAGATATTTATTGGTTTTTAAAGTCCTGTGTTGTTAATTTTCTTTTGATTGGGAAACCTGTTCTCCACTTCTTTATTTTTTTCACAAATTGTTCATACATTTCTTAATTGAATTATTAAAGCTTGTTCTAAGACCGGATCATAAGTGAGTAAATGTTGTTCCATTCTTTTACAAATTGCAAACTCTAGTGAATAAAAGCAAAAAATTCGCCATTTTGTTTATTTTTTTTCAATTAGTCGTTAGCTATTGTGACATAAAATTATATCCTTTTGCGCTAAAGAATTATATCTAGGAATAGTGTTAAGACAAACAATTTGTCTAAAACTAATATTAGTTCGTGATAAAGTTGTGTAAATAAGAATTATTTATTAAGAAAAAAGTCTATTTAAGTAAGTTTTATTCTTAATATTTAAAAATGTTTACAATTATTGATTTAATTGTATTTAAATAAAAAAAGAAGAGATTTGTGTTACGTACGATAAACAAATCCGTCTCGGATGTACATTTGCAAAGACATCATTTTGAAATGTTGAATGTATATTTTAATTATCCTGATATTCTTGTAATGGTATTTAGCTTATTTTTTTATTATAAAAGCATTACAGGACATTTTTTAAGAATAAAGTTTAATTGTTCTCTTTTACTTGAATTTAATAAAAATACTGTTAATTGTTTTGAAATAGAAAGTGGCTAAAAATAATGAATATAATTTATTAAAAAGCAAGAAAATCTAATAAAAATAAATTCTAGAGCCATAGTGCAAATAATTTTTGGCTCGCCCTCGTAGTTTTCATCAGAATCGGCCACGTGTGTGCTATAGTCACACATCGTCCTCATCCAGCAGGATGCTTCGCTTGTCTTGCTCCATTACCGTTGGCATAAACTTCATTTTACGCTGTCGTTTCGATTTTGATACCTGCTTCAATTTGTAAGCCATGATCCCATTACGAAACACGTATTACTCTAGTGAATATTGTATGTTGTATTAACATAAATGTGCTGCTCCCTCTATCCGCCGGAGAGCATAGTTGAGGATGGTAGAAGGAAAAAAATGTGAACAGGAAAATGTTTTTCCGGAGAGAGGAGAATTTTTTCGGAATAATTTTCAGCCGCCGGAGACGCCTGTTCAGTCATCGGGGATAACATAAACAATATTAATGGCAGAGGATCTCCGGACACATTTGGTTTTCTTTTTAAATGCAAATTTCGTGTACATTCATCGTATATATCATCCAGAGATGTGACTAATGCCGCTTTGATGTGCATTACTTAAAAAAAATGTATGTACATAATATTTCACCCTAAAAATTACCCGGCATATTTTATTTATATATAAATTAGCATAATTAATAATTATATCATATCGAAATTGTATATATACTTGTTTATTGCGTAGGATCGGTCTATCGTCATATATTGATTGTGTTTTCGCATGAAATTCAAACTAAGTTTATACCTGAAAGTTTGTCTTCTAGTCGATGGTCAATTTCGAGCTTTGTAACAGTCGATATATTCTGATTCTTGGATGTTCCGGTTGCTTCTAGTTTGATGTAGCATCCGTGGAGGACAAGTCAAAACTTTCACGGACTTTATCATGTCGACGGATATGCAAAGTTTCGGCAACGGGATCAACTGAATCGTAAATAATATATTTCTTAATGCCAGGATCAAACTACGGAACTCCAAAACCCATTCCAGAGGTATCAAATTTATCGCTTTACTGAAAATATCAATAACAGCCAACGTTATATTTAAAGCGCAAATAAAATACATATATTTTAAATTTTATATAAATAAAAAAAAAATATTAAAGTGATTTTGACAAAATGAAGGGTTATTCCTGAATATTTTCTAGTATCTTAAAGCTATACTTGAATCTTCTTAAAATAATCCTTCAATGCATCTTGTCAGTGTGCCTCAAGGGCCTTAAAGTTCAGCTATCGAAACCAATTTTTTAGTATTATTTTTTTTTCATAACGAAAGTAATAAATAATTTTTTAGTATTTCTTAAATTAAACTGACAATTAAATAAGACGAAGTTTTTCATGAGGCTACCCTGACAATTATATTTCGAACCATATGCACTGACTGTTCCAAAGACTTTGATCCATAAATTTAGGCACCTAGCTACCTTGAGGCAAAATGATGCAAGGCATCGGCGCCCTTAGCATAAAGCCCTGCAGGGGTCCCTGAATTTTTCTTAAAATAATAAATATTTATAATATCAAGATCGCTAATGTTGATCATTGATAAGCTATAATATGATAAAGTTTCATTTCAAAGGCTTCTCAAGTCCTAAATTCACCACTGTATCTTGTAGAAAACCATGTCTTTCCCAGCGATTTTTTTTTAATTTCGAAGCACTTCTGGAATGCAATTATAAATAAGTTTCTTCAACAATTATGTGTTTAAATCTTCAATACTGACGCATCGTCGTCCGTTTAGGTCTTCTTCGTATATTTTTTTATCAAACCTTTTATGCATGTAAAATTAATAAACCGTTTCATAATATATTTTTCATTTATTCAGGTTTAAAATTATCTGCGGAACATTCGTAATCGTAATTGTCGAAATTAACTTGTGCAAAATACATTTTTACGTTTATTGCAAACATTTAACGTTGAAACAGAGTTATAAATCTGGGCAACATTAATTATTGTGTTCAACAGGAGTGCTTAAAAACAAGCGGGGGGGCCAAGCGAGCAAAGTTAAATAAAAGGCTTCAAGTTCCATTGGAATATGCAACTGGCGAACACGTACCTGGAAGTAATAAAATAAAGCAAAATGTCTTTATTGCCTTCCTCAAGGGAAGCGAAATGTAAAAAAGATATTGTGCGCTCGGGGCCCCACCCGCTTTTATATTCCTAAACGGGGCCCGGAGATAAGGGGGAGAGGCGAATAAAAAATAAAAAAAAGTATTAACTAGAAACTGTCAACTGGCGTGATCTATTACGCCCGCGGAATTCGGCGTTAAACGTAAATTCGCACCGACATAATGCTTCCGG
This sequence comes from Philopotamus ludificatus, assembly GCA_022495035.1. Lineage (NCBI taxonomy): Eukaryota > Metazoa > Arthropoda > Insecta > Trichoptera > Philopotamidae > Philopotamus > Philopotamus ludificatus. The sequence goes on along the minus strand of JAGXCT010036614.1, from coordinate 22,234 downwards.
TTCCCGAATCTTTCGGTTTCCGAATGCTCCTCTACGGCGGACGCATGCTTCGCATTTTTTCCACGCGCTTTTTTTTCTGAAAATGTGTTGAGGGGGAGGGGCGCCTAAATTTTAATGACCGCCAATGTTGCCCCGCTCCCGTGGCCGAAAGTGTCGAACCAAAAACCCGAGGATGGAAAAAAGAGTGCCGCCCCCGGGCGCAAGTTTAATTTTCCGCGTGCTAAACTTCGGGAACCAAAGTTTTTTAACCGTTTGCGAGTTTCACTCTTACCGAGTTTTGCCACTTTGGCAAATCTTGTACGCTTTTTTGTTGCAGTTTTCGTTAAGCGGCAGAGACGAATTAAAGCGGATAAGAAGAGAGTAAATTATTTTACTATCTTGAAAACTTTGGACACGAGATATGTCCTAATTGTAAATATAATATATTAAACAGTAATTTAAAAAAAAACATTTGTATATATTTGTAATATTTTACAGCAATTATAATAAACCTATATATCCGGTCGGTTTCCGCGATTTTTTTTAGGAATTCTTTTTGGATTTATAGAAAACACAATAAAAAAAAATCAAATTACTATTTCTTAATTAAATGTATAAATTTCTTTGATAAATTAGTAGACTGGACGACAATTAATAACTATCGAATAACGACGACTATTTCAATCTTACGAGAATTCGTAATAAGCTTTCAAGTATTTTTTTTTATATTCCTCTTGTTTTTCATATTTCTATTTAAATTCTGTAAATAATAGAAAATTATATTTTGGCAACAGTCAATAAAATATTCTGTTACTGTGGATGTACACCTCTATGAATTTATTTAGGGTGGTTGCATAAAACTGATGTAATAATAGGTTCTGAAAAAAATGGGGATGATAATATTTTTCATGAAAAATGTGTCAGTTTATTAAAGTATTTGTAATCAATTGTTTTTTACTATAATATATTATTAATATTATATTAGGTTCTTCGGATATAAATATATATATTTATATTATAGCAAATTAAAAAGAATAATTGCATATTAAACGCCATTTTCATTTAATAAATTGGATGGTTTGACTTAAGATTTATATTTTTATTTCTTAAGAAAATATCTGATCTATAATAAAATTATTTAAAACCAAAGTAATAATAGTCAGCCCTCCTATAACGAATAAATTGATACCACATCATAGAAATCCTGCGTTATAGATACCAAATACAACATTAAGGAAGAGGGCTTTTAAATTTTATTTTCTAAAATGAATAAAATCAGTACATCGATCATTTTTCCATTCGTATGACCTTTTTAAATGTCAATGTCATATATTATATTTTATTGTCAACCAAATAGCATTCATCCTATTTATTTCCCTCCGCAACGTAATTAATTCAATATATATGAAATATCTAATGTAACTTTAAATAATTCTTTAGAAGAGAACTCCAACTAAACTTAACTATTGTTGGTGTCTCATAAATAAAACAAATACATAATGATGAACTAATTATATTATCTTTTTTTAATATTATTATTATATAGTCTTTTATATAATAATAATAATAAAACACTTTATATATTAGTGAATAAATGCCAAAATATGAATAGTAGTAATATGAAACGATTACGCCTTATAGAATTAGCATTAACACTGCAATTATCTTGTTATGATTGAGAAACCTTTGAACAATAACCTCATCAGGACAATCTATATTCAAATTGAGCGACATCCACCGGATCTATAGATATTGTGTGGTCTGTTGTCTCCGACAATTAATTTTGAATCAACTGCCATAAACACAATGCATACTATTCGTAAAACCCAAGAAAGTGTATCACACGCATAATAGACCATATCATCAGTGTAGGCCATAAAATTACAAGTGGTAGTTTAGTAAATGGAAGGTCTTCCCTGCGTCGTTTAACCTCTTTTGTTTCGCATACGACGTAGGGGAAGGGCAAATATAGATTGTGTTCGGCCATTGTTCCCGCTGAATGGGTTAACTGAAATACACTCATGACACAGGCAAACAGAGAGCCGTGGGGGCTGAAGCCGACTGAAAAAAAAAATATATATACCGCTACATTTTGAATTGAACAGTTCTGAGGAATTATTCGGCTATGGCATCAACTTGATTTTCAGCCGACTCCTCCGCCGCAAGACTGTTCAAATATCCTATTTGAATATGGTTTTTGGTATCTCGGGCGCCCAAACTTTGCAGAGCACACAAATAAGGGACGTGTTTACACTGAATTTTGTCCCTGATTCAGCATATGCTAAAAACCGCAAAAACCTCGTTAATACGAACGGAAAAGGGAATAAAGCCGAGCCGGAACGAGTGCCGTGTTTATGTGTTTTTATTCGTATCGTATATAGAGCCATTGCCGAGTAAAAGACCTTTTCAATGGGCCAGTGGAAAACTTGAACCGCCAGTGGAAATGCGTTCCGAATGTTTTATGTGTGCTCGGTGCACATAAAAAGAACTTTGGCTGTGTTTTATAAAAATTGTATGAAGACATTTTATTATCATTTAAATTTTGTCGTTTTTGAAATAGAATCATAAATCTAAAAAATAAAATTTGCAAGCTTTCTATCAAATTGATTGCTAATAATAATACTAAACTGATAACGCAGTCATATACTCATGGAAATTTTATTACGAAGTTGAAATGCATAAATATTTTTAAAGAATTCATATTCACAAACTAAATAGTTGAGAGTTTCTTAAATAAAATTAAATATAAAACTTTCGAAGATTAAAGATTTTTCGTCGATCATAGATATGTGTTATATTATTTAAAATAAAAAAGGAAGTAAACCTTTAATATTTTAATGCAAACGTAGTATCCAATAAATAAATTAATAAATACGAGTGAAACGTCGTAGAATTAAACTAAGTAATATATTTGCAATCTGATTTAAAAATTAATAAAAATTAATTAATTTAAATAAATGTATATATGCTTTAAATAATACGTTTTTCGATTAATATGATGAGTTTTACCTCTTTCAATGCGGCACGCATGTCGTTCATGCGCGGACTTCTTTCAAACTTTAACTTATTGTTTTATATAAACTAGAGAAAATTAAGCAATGGTTTTTATTTAAATAATAGGCTCACAAACACAGTTAATAATAAATTTAAAACACATTACAAGAAAGTTATAGAAACCATTTAATAGCGCTAAAATGGTGCACAAACCATTCCTAATTATGATCAGACAATAACAAAAAAGATTTATTATGATCGGCTGAAACAATTCATTGAAAAATACTCATGTTTTTAAGACGATAATGCGATATACAGCTAAAATTACTCATAATAAATAAATAGTTAAAATTAGTTTTCCTTGTTTATAAACTTCTTGAGTTCAAGATTATTTTTTCCATGAACTTTACTAATTCATGAACAGATAACTTTTGAAATTTCAGAGTATAAATAAATAACGTTAAGCTCGTTTTTTAAACGTAAATAATTAAACAATGCTTCATAATTTTTTTTTAAGATTATTCATTTAACTATTCGAAAATTTTTATTTAAATTGAGCATATTTTTTATCCATTAGGATCTGGAAGTATTCTAGTTTTAAATTGCAGAAAATCGGCATTAGATTTGATTGCATGTGTTCTTAAGTATTGTATTAAACAACTGAGATCGAGTTAGAGTGGACGAATGTGCTGCGACTTGACAGCACGCGTCCGGCTGTTAAACTGCATACAAAAACATTAGTTTCGCTTGCTGAGACCCTACGCCCACATAGGCGAGGGTACTGTGTAAGGCCGTGCAGTGATCACAGCGAACGCCTTGCCCAATACGTGCGTATACGATATCCTGCCGACCGTTTACAAAAAATCTTTAAATATTATGTATTCAAACCTTAAGTATATTTTTAGTGTTCTATATTTCACGGGTGTGCGGCGCACACCTAGCATACCCTAAATATACGCCCCTGATACACTATTATTAAAAAAAATCAAACATATAATATATTGTTAATCAATAAAGAAGATTAAAACAAATTTAAATTAAATCTCAAATAGGTAAATTTACTTTTACTGCGAACCATGAATTAACAGCGTTCTTCACTTACATACATAATTCTTGTTTGGTTTGAATTCATTGAATAATTAAATGCTTGATAATTTATTATTAATACTTTAAAATAAACACACGTCTAATTAAAAGGGATTATTTTTAATTGCAGAACCATGCGAAAAGACATTTTGCCGATGGGGAGCCTCGTGCGTACGTCTCGAAGACGGCACCGCACGTTGTCAATGTCCAGGGGAATGTCCACTACCTCCAGCATCCTCGCCTCCCGTATGTGCCACAGACGGAAGAACTCACAGATCACACTGCGAGCTGCGCAGGGACGCGTGCGAGAGAAAACTCAACATCAGAGCTCAGCACGACGGACCATGCGGTAAGCTTGCGTTCGAGGACTGCCGTATGGTGCGGTACGTCGTCTCTTTTGCCGTACGGCTGCTTTCGTCACCTAACCGCAATCCGAATATTTAAGCAGTGCTAGAACTACTCCCCGGAGAATCTTGTGAACTCTTTATTCCGGCATTGACTTATTTTTTCGCGCAGATATATGTCGAGGTGTATATGTCACTCCGGCTTCGGATTTCACCTCTGGAGATTGCGGTGTCGCCACCTGGAAGTCGTATATGCTCACGTGTCGCATAATGCCTCTCATTACGTTTTCTTTCCTACCCGGGAATCCCCAGTGGAAAAATCTTGGGGTGACACGTCACCCGCCACCTTCGTTCGCAGTTATTCTTGTTAATGTCGAGTGGTTCGAGCCGCAACCGACAGGGGCGCACCTCTCTATCCGGGGGGTGGCAGAGATAGACACGGCAATATATCTCGAATAGGCTAGAGCGGGACACCACTACCTGGTATATATATATATATACCTCTGGGAAAATCCTTTTATCATTTTTTCTGTATACTGCTTTTTTATTGGCCATAGAATATTAAATGTAATGGATTTTCAGTTATTATAGGCGATGCTTTTTATCGCTGAAAATGCGATTTGGGATAATCCTGTTTTTGTAACTCTCGCTCGGCCTGTTTTCCATCAATTTTCACGTTCCGGTCAGAATGGACTTTGCTGAAAATTATTTTAATTATTCACTGCCATTAATCATACATAGACATTTATGTATGAAGCTTACCTTTGAATTCTATATGTTTAATTGATATAATTAAATAATATTAACATATAATATATAATATAAAACTAGAACCGGTTTACAAAAGGATAATCTTAAATAATCCGTAAACAGTTTTAAGAATGAGATAAAATATTTACTTTACTGAATTTATAATATCAGTATGCTTAACTCATTGCCTACGGGGATCGTGGATTCCACGTTAAAAGCCATTTTGTGTATATCCGAATTTGATCGGCTGTAACTTTTACAACGTCTTGTTTTATTAAATATTATTTTGGTTAGATAGTTGTAGCAATACGAAAAAAATATTTTCAGACCTTGAGAGATTTAGACAAATGTGACATGTGCATATAAAACTATTTATTTTAAATATTTTATCGCTCTTTTAAAAGAATGATAGTGTTTAGAAAATTGTTTAATATTTTCTGTAAAATGAACACTATTTAAGAGTTAATTTATTTCTTACACTGCTATAATATTTTGCTTTTTCATCAGACGATAATATGCGCTTTGATCTATCTATTATAATGTTTTATTTTTTTTTCAAATATTTTCCTATCGGTAGGATACTTAGTTTTATTTTTGATGAATAAATTCGTACCGGTCTCATATCGTAATTGTTCTCTTATATATTATATATAACGTTTCTTAAAATTCGGAGCTATAAAAACAGCTATTGTGGATCATAAAAATTATGACCTATCCCAGTAGTAACCTTGAAACTTCATACACTAGCCTTCAAAATTCAACATTAAAAAAAATGTACAAACCATTTTTTATAAAAATTTTGATTCGGGCCGTTTTCAAAAAGTTTAGCGACTCCTGCTATTAGATATAAATTATTTTTTTTGCAAAAACTATTCAATAAATTCTAGTAATTTAATTTTCGACTCAATATCGTGATTAATAAAAGAGATATGATTTTTTTGGCTACAGCTTAGGCATTGTGTTAAAATAATCAACTCAAACACTAGTATATTTATTAAATAAAATATTCAATAATAAAAAAAATCTGACAATAAGGTGTCCTTAGTCAAGTAATCTATGAAATCTGAGCTAATCTAACCTCAGTTATTTTTTATCATATATTTGGCCAGGGATTGGTAGGACATATTACCCAATATCTAGCCATGTCTATAAAAATCAGCGCAATAAAATTTCGCGAGTTTTCTTGAACCGGTTTTTCACCCATAATTTTAACTTATAGAATCGATTTGACTTTTTTTTACATGGTTCCAAATTCCTTTATTTTTACTATTACAATCAAATCTATACATATAAATATCATAATAATTAATTACTAAATTCGCTTATCAATTATTTATTTTTATCATTTTTTAGGAACCTAATACTTTAATCTATAGCAAAAAATATGATGAAAGCAGTGACATCGATAAACAATCCTTTTTAATGTATTGCACCAAGTAATGAAATTTAAAGGGGCTGTATGTCTCATTTTATTTTTATAACTATTTGCTATCCGTAAATATAATTAATTATAATTTAATTTGTAGTTTTCTTGGAATTTGTAATTAAATATTATGGGGTAATAAATTATTCAATTTTCGTAAAAATTATGTTATCATTGCGTGATAACTACTCCATAAATTCGATATATGAACACACACACACATGATTGCCATGCCTATAATATTTTTATTGTAAATAAAATATTTTCCACAGCTTCTGCCAAAAATAATAAAATAGCCGATTGGACCGGGTGAAACCCTTATTTATGTTATAGTTTTATTTTATAAGCAAGTTACTTATAATACCAAGGGTCGAGCTAATATCGGTAATATTTTTATCGTTTTGTGTCGTTAGCTTTAAAGATATACCCCGCAATATCGGGTAAGACCATTAACCAATTTATATGAAAATGTCTCCATTAGTTGGAATAATTGGCGAACGTTCTGGCTGATGAATAGAGGTCTGGTAGACCATAAAAGCTCCAATATCGTGTCCAATTACCGTACAGAAAGAGATATAAAAGGAAGAAATGAAGAAAAAAAGAGTGGTAGGAAATCGGCAAAGATTAATAAACGAACGGGAGACATGAAATGGGACCCTTTATGCCGTCGCCGAGGTTTAAGCGTTTAAATTTATGCGAATAGTTTTGAGAATTGCGCCACATTGCAATTTTTTATGCGCTTTATTTGATCTCCTGGATATAATAAGACATTGCTTATTTTAAAACCAATTATATATCCATTTTATTAAACTACAACTCCTAAATAGCAAGATAAATGTTAATAATCATATGTTTTTTTTAGTTATCATATCACAATTATCAGTGCTAAGTATTTACGATAAAATAATAAATTACTCCACCTTCGTCAAAATTGCATACTTTAAAAAAATCGTATTTAACCATATTATTTTTTAATATTTATAACAAGAAGAAAATTCACTACATAAATTTTCCTATTTTATTATTTTTATTATGGAATAATAAATGAAATAGAAAAAAAGTGAAAGTAATTTAAATAAAAAATAACGTTGTATTAAAATATCATTACGTATATATAAAAATAATCATTAATATAGTGTAGTAATTTAAATTTAGGCTCAATATTAAACTTTGTAGAATTCGCTTTCACGTTATAGAGGCCTGTGCCCTCAAGGCATAGAGTTAGTTCAATATATAAATGATATCGGTAAAGATACTAGAAGCTTTGTATAAATAAATCTTATTATTATATAATATTAATATATTCGCTATTGAGATATCATTTAGAATCACACTTGAATATTAAATTATAGAACTGTCCTATAATAAGCTTATGAGGTTGCTAAAAAATGTCACATTTTGCAAAATTGTGTATTAATAAACAAATAAGTGATACAAAAATAAGATTGTTTAATAAAATAATAGTTAGGTATTAGATAGTAATGTTTAAGTTTTTTGTCATTACCATTTTATATTTTTTTGGAGAACGTATTCGTTATTATTTTGATTGTATGCTTTTGTGAAAGATCATTTTATATTTTGTGGTTTAATTTTCTTTTTTAATTTTCATTTTTTCACGGTAAATTTTAAATATAATATTTAGGCTCTTTATAAACATTTTTTTGGTAAAAATAACAAACTCTATCGTATCTCTTATTAGATCGATGTTGTATATGTAAGTGGTAACCAAAAGAAAACCTATTAATTAAGATTGGAAATAAATGGTGAATTAAATAAGTAACTTATTATATTTATCATTATTTTAAATACTACTTATAATTATATAAAGAAAAAAATATATGACATAGCCGAACTTCGTTCAGTCAAAAGGAGACCGCGTTGTAAATATATATCTAGTAAATTATATATTTTTTAATAATACAAGGCTATCGTACCTTAATTTTTCTTGACATTTGGAGACAGTTTTATCGTAACTTTCTAACTTTTTAAACCACTATTTGATATACTGTCAACAAGAGATTTACGTGTACTTTTTATACGAGTTGAATCGAAACAAAATGTAGCTCAGTCGGCAAAACATATCAATTCGGGTCAAGAAGAGGATACAATAAATCAATTGAATATCTAGTTTTGGTTAAAAAAAATTATACGTAATATTAACCACGAAAATAAGCTCCGTGGAAAACCTCAAATTATTGTTGACGAGTTAATCGATTTAGGAACATCGTTGAAAATATTAAACAATTATTTAAAGACTAGCGACAGCTTTCAAAGTTAGATATATAATCGTACGACAAAAAAAGAGAGTTGATATGTTTGTTATTTATATTTAAAAACATCACTCACCTGTTTCTGAGGAAATTCATAATATGCAACGAAAAGAGAACCTATAAGATAATTGGAAAATATCGAGACAATGGCTAGTAATGATCTGCCAAAACCTAATTTATACCAGAAAACGGTATTGTGGTAATATAGAGGAATTATTAATCGAACCTTTCTGAGACTATGTAGAACATAACAACCAAATAATATTGCAAAGAAATCGAAATTATGTACAAAAAAGTTACCAAAAAAGATCTAATATAGCTTGGAGTAATATTATTTCATAACAATGCAAGGTTTTAGATTTATTATAAAAAATTGACAGATTAAATCATTCTACATATTACTCTGATCTATCTATATCCGACAGATTTTATTTATTCAGAGTAATTTTTCTACTAAAACTACTACTTTAGAAAAATATGTATACCTTTCTTCCCTTCTCCTCGTCACTCGTTATGCGAAACGTCGCTCGTTATGTGAGTTGCGATGGTAAATTCCTATTTAATGAATTAATTATTTGGAACTTATATTCTCTTCATTATATACGTATATGTATATTAAAATTAACATATAACACAACCAGCTCATTGTTAGTGGCCATTTCCCTTTGTGCTATTTTACTTCGAAATGTATGCGGTGACTGTTTACACCACAAATTGAAATTGAGAAAACTACCATTTCTAAATTTATAATCATATAAAAATATTATAAATATTTAATTATGACGATAATTAACTATTGACTGAGGTAGTTAGCATAATACAATGTTGACGGAGCAATTTCTTTTATAATTACTGCAAATGGGTGAGGTCAGAGCTTGATAGGTGACCTCCAGGAAACGCTGCGTGACGCAGTTTGACAGAGAGGTGGGTCTAGGCGACCCCATAAAATTAAATTGTCAAAAAGTCCTCGTCCGATCCGGATTTCGAGTCGCTTTTTAATGACATTGAGATTGAAATATAAATCAAAAAAATATTTTTCGCTTTGTTAATCCTGATTGAATAACAAGAGGCAAATTTTTCAAAAATCATCCTATATTCGATCATGTCCGAAGCCGTCCCCGCTGTTTGAGGATTACCAGGATTGATGTGTCAGCGCCATTGCGGGGCTTCACAATAACCGAGTCGACGTCACACGAAACGACCAATCCGACATCATTAAACAACGCGGGGCGGGGGACATGTAACCTGGACATGGATTTCGAGGATCAAAATGTTTTACGGACTGGGGTCCGTCCGGGGATAAACCAAATTAGATTCGTATTTCAATTTCGATCGGGGCTTGTGGGATTTATAGTGCCCCTGCCGAAATCTACAACGATTATGTGGATCAGGGATTTGAGGCCTATTGTGTAATTCTTAATCCAATCCGGAGATGAAGTGCCCGCTGACCACTTGCTACGACTCTGGGGGATATTGGAAGCTTTGTTGGAATCAAAGTATATGGAAATTTTCGCATGGAATGAATATTGAATCATCCGAGTGTAAAAAAATATCTCTCGGATAGTTTCGGCAATCCAAGAACATTAATATTGCAGACACACGTGAAACGGGTAGCGAGCTTCTTCGACTTTTAGCGTCGTACTCCATTTCCTGACATTTAAAATTCAATCCCTGTCCCCCACCTACGGTATCGCCTATTGATTATTAATTAAAAGTTAAGAAACGGGTTAGGTATACATTAATGGATACCTATATTAATTTCCTCGTTCACAGTACACATTCAACTGAGCATTATCAATTTGGACCCCACTCTCGACACCATAAAAGACACTTTAATTAACACAGTTACTCCTAATTAACAAACTTTTGACACCTCCGCAATTCCAAGTTGTGTCCCTCTGTGTTAAAACTTTGGAGACAAAATATTTAATCAGCATACCTACTAATTGATTTATTAACGAGTGTGAAACTGATTTTTGTTGTAAGAAAATTACAATTTATAAATACTTTTTTACAGTAAAAAGTAGTAAACTAACAATCTTCATAAAGTCAGCACTTGAGTTACTATTATTTTCACTTGCAATCCGACTGTTTTTACTTTTGTCAAAGGTGTCGAAACTAAAATCGTAAGTTCAGAGCTGACTGACAGTTTAAAATATATTTAAAATTTTTTACTGCTATTTTTTCTTAACAAAAATATAAAATAATATAGATTAATTTCTTAGAATGTTATTTAATATGTCTTAACCTTTATTAAATAGTAAAAAAAAGTATAATATATTAGATCAATATTCTACAATTGACTTAATTCTTTCAACGCGGCGCGCTAGACACTCATGTGCACACAAATTGAGAATACAACGCGGCGTGATTGACATTCACGACCGCGATTTATACTTAATCATTTTCGGTTCTTGCTTTATAAATTAGTTCATATGCACTGCAATAATAAATTAAGAACCAATCACAAGAAAGTTGAAGAAAGCGATCAAAAGATAAATTAAAACATGTCAATATAGTTATACAGTCAAATTTTGCAGGCTGTCGGATACACACACATTAGCGAATATATCTATGTGTGTGATCAGGGCTGGCAAAAATATTGCACATTATAATAAATTAAAATAAAATTATTTTATTCAAGTAAACGTTTGTTCCTTGATTATTTTAGCGTTTATCCTTTTTTTATATTATTATTTTAGTACAAAGCCTTATCCTCATTCTGACAGACACAAGCGTGGGTTTCTATCGGTATAGTCGGATGGCCGTGCTTGACATTTTGTAGCGATTTTATTTTATGTTCAATTTATTTTTACTAAAATATTACGAATCTAGTTTATTTTTTCAATAAATATGAAAGAGTGTATCCTAGCACACACTTTTGCATTCTTTCCTGATAGTAAAATGTTATATTATAGGGGTAAAACAGTTTAAACAAATCGCCCCGCCGAAAAATAATTTTTATATTTATCAATATTATATACGAGTTATATACTTTTATAAGCAATTTTCATATTACCATTTCCATTATTTATTTTTTATGTTATATGTCATTAAACAAATTGCGAAATTGGTGTAAATGTTTAATTTTGATAAGAAAGTTTAAGTTAAAAAAGTTGTACATTAATCATCAGGGAAAAGTTTCATTACTTCCGCCCCGCGACTAATTTCTCCTTATTATTACCACTTTTGCATAATTTATTGTTACATTGCTTAATTTTTCCGATAAAAGTGGCATTCTCGCGAACCGGAGGCGTGTTGGAAAAAAAATAAAAAAGTAAAAATTGGCACCGAAAATGAAATATAACAAGGTTCGGGTTATCAAAATTGCAAGCCGACACGGAATAACTTGAGAGTATCAAGATAAGCGTATCAGAATGTAACGGCGTTCGCATTACAAAGTATAAAAAGGAGTAAAATACGACCTAATAACTTGTCGCCTCATAAATTTTTGAATAACGCGGCCCGGGGCCGCGGGGGAAATTTTCCGCTTTGTGTGTGTCAACCCTTTGCCACCCCCGAGGCGCGAAGTCATCAAAAACCGAGCCTTTGTGGCGAATGTCTCTCAGGTGGAGAAAGTGTAAGACTTTAAAATTGTGTGGCAAAGTCGATGGGGTGGAAGAAACATATCTCTCTACAGCGATGGGGGTTGTCATGGCTTCAATTCACATTTATATTTTTCCATTTACACATATTATACTACGGAGGATCACGCTCGTGTATGTATCAGTGTTTGTAATTATTGTTGATGTTGAAAAGGTTGCGCTCCCCTGCTCTAGTTACGACTTAGTGTACACGTGTAGCAGCGATGTACACAAACCGCTCCGGTACCTAAATGTATATAAATGAGACCGCGACGCCGGCTTGTATGTGACGAGCTTAAGTCACAATGAGGAGGGTCATTCTAATAATACATATGAATTATGCTCATAATAGGTAATATTTCAAAGAAAATTACTACAGATTGCTATTATTATATTTTTTATTGAGAATATATTCAAATCTAAACCTTGTTATCTACATATTATAACATTCATATTTAAAATTGAGGGTAGTCGGTAAAATTTGGGTATAAAAATGAAAAATTAGAAATGGGCCTTAAAAAATGTACGCACAATTATGAACCCCTTTTTTAATATTTAAATTAACCATTTTTTATAAAATAATAAATGATATGATATGTTCGGGTAAAAAAATGCGTTTTGTGAATAAACGTTTAATAAAAAATCCTTAACATTAGTATAATGTATTCTCCATTGGTTTAAGCAACCTTGTTTTATTTATTTATTAGGTTTTTTTTCCTATTGGAAAACAAATAGGTAAACAAAATATTCTTTGATACCTTATTTCACATCTTCCAAATATTGAATTGTTTTCTGTTTAATATTTCATCAAATGCAGGAAAAAAATCCGTAGTATGAAATCATAGCTTTACTGCAAAAACGTTGATATATATTACTTGCAAACAAAACCCTATACGCATCCTTCTGTTTTTCTTTGTTATGATCAGTCAGTTTAGTCAACTAGCTTATTTTTCAGTCAGCAAGGCAGACAGTTTTTTTGATTTAGGCCAGACATATTGGCCTAAAAGTTTTTTAGAAAATAAATTGAACCTTTTGTTAAATAAGATATCAGAATAAACTCTTTAAACTCTATAGAGTTTAAAGAGTTTATTCTGATAATACAATACCTCTATGTGTTTTTTTATATATTCATAAAATAAAATTAATGAGAGTAGAATAGAAATTCTACCAAAAATGTAGTGGAAAGGGTTAATGCAGTGACGAATATGTTACTCGCTATTATTATCTTATCATTAAAAATGGTTAAAAGGTATACCGTAAATTTTTCAATGGTAAATATTTGCGTCCAATTTGAGTAAATACTAATTTGATGGTGGTTTTTGGCTGCCACAATTCCAATATTAGGTTAAATTAATTTTTAATAAAGTCAACTATTTCCAAAAATTAATTTTATATACATAAAAGAATTTTCAATTATTTTTTCTGTTCTCTGCATTATAGATTCCAGTATTCCAAAAAGTATTATTGAACGTTAATTAAGATCCATGCACTGTAATATATTAGATCTAAAAAAAACTTGAATTTTTAAGATCTCCATTATCACTATTAGGTTTTACGATAATAATGCTTGAAAGCATTGATGATATTTATGATTTATAGTTGTCGTTCACTAGTATAGTTTGAAGGGAAAAACTAATTTTATATTCTCTTTATTTTTTATATTCTCAAATCCATGTAAAACTTATCCGATGAAAAATTATCTGAGGAAGAAAAAAATCCAATTCCAACAAAAGATGATCCTATGAGATTTTACTAGTATTGATAACGTAAAAAACTAAATATTTTTATCGATTTATTAAAAGAATAATTATATTATAAACCCCGGAACTACGTCTCTCTTCAATTAAAATACAATTTAAAATATTTCAAACGTAAATGCGGGATATAAAACGTAAAATCGAGGGGTACCTAAAAGTAATGTCGTTTTTTTTCAATGAAATTTAAAACAACTTTTCTAATACTTTATTTAACTTTTCTTATACAAAATAATTCCCTATATTATGTATAACCTTCTGTCACCTTTTTTTTAAATCATCTATGTCCTTCTTGTAATACTCTGCGGGTTTTGACTGAAAATAGTCTGAAAGGGCTGTATTTACCTTTTCTAAGGAATTGAAATTTTGATTTCTTAGAAAATGTTCCATAGAAAGAAATAAGTTAAAATCAGATGGTGCGAGATCCGGCGAGTATGGAGGATGCAACAGAGTGACCCATTCTAAGATCCTGAATTTTCACACGTCAATTTCGCAACATGAGGTCGCGCGTGAATGCGTGTGGGACCCAAACATCTTCTTTTTGAATCTTTCCCAACTTTAGGATCCTCTGAGTACTGAACGAGGATGTACCGACCTTATCCGATAATTTTTCAATGGTCAGCATCGTCTTCGATTGTAGAATTTACGGCTGCTTCATCCGCCTGGACCAAACACAAATCACCAGATTTAATTTTTTTAAACCATCATTGGCATTTCCTGACATCCAATATGTCACCGTAAATCTCGAAAATATTCTTCGTAGCCTCTGTCGCTTTCTTTTTCAAATGATATTGAAAATGTATACATGTTGTTCCAAAGGACACGTCTCTCACATTTTCGTCAGAGGGATAAAGAAACCGTTTTTTTCGTCTAAAGGCCAGGAGCAGGTAGCCGCCACATAAGATAGACTTATAACACATCCTTACTGCCTAACATACTGAAGGAGACTATTATAAAGATGGCGCATCGAAAAAACGACATTACTTATGGGTATCTCTAATAAATTCCTAAATCCTGTCCTAAATTTATAAAATAAATAATATTGACAAGAAGTCATTAGATGTATCAAACGCCCCTCATATCTATCGGCCGAGTGGTTGTTTTTTCAGTTACCTGAACAAGGAGGAGACGAGGGCGAGCAGTGAGGGGGTCGACTCGGGAGGGCCCGAGCGCGCTCGGTAAACTTCGGAAAGACCCCGCCGCACCCCCGGCCCCTCGGCCCCGGCCGTGTTTTCATTTCAACCATTTATGTCTATTATTGTTTTACTTGTGGTGAACTGGCGACCGGGCTCCATCGCGACCTAACCTCCGAGCGAGGCGCAGCCCCAGTGGCGCCGCGGTCTCGCGCCAAAACCGGCGTCTGCCGACCTCTGCCGCCCTCGCTCGCTGCATCGTCCTAACCTCGCGCGCATCGCCCATGCACCGACAGTGACTTTGGTCCAAAGCGCATAATCTACGGCCACGTGTGATTAACGCAATCGCGAATGTGTTGCCATAAACCCGTACGTACCCCCCTTGCACTCGTACTGCAATAATACTCGAAGATTGTGTGAAAAACGTTACACCGGTATACGGCATTGCGGCAATGTATATTTTAATAATGGAAAAATCGTGTATACAAAAATATCTTTTCATTCCAGACCGACCTTCACGACTCATCGATTTTACGAACGTATGTAAATTTAGCCACGAATCGATTAAAAAGTTATAATTTTATACATTGCCGCGCGTATACGTGTTCATATACGTCGTACCGTTGCGTATTCAGTGCAATACCTAACTGTCTTTGGACTCGAATATCCTATTGTCGTGAAAGGACTGTCTCCCCCCTTTCGTCCGAAGGCAAAGGAGTCTGCCGCGAACACTTGTGCTCACAAAGGCTCCTGGAGGAACGCGAGACGAAAGGCACTCCAGTAAATGCCGGAGACGAGATTAAGTCGCAATATGTGACGTTTAAATCTCGCATTATTATACGGCGTGTCCCGATCCTTGGACGTCTCTGATAGTAATGGGATCGGGATCGTTTCCGTCGGCTTTTCATGCATGTATACACGTTCTTTCGAATCCTTTTTTCTGGTAACGCTTTGAAAGGGATTTGCGGTCTCGACGCAACCTTTGATGTCTAAGTATTTTACGTTTGGGGTCGGGGGTTCGTGAATAGTTGCCGGCCGGTGCGTGACTACGGTCTAGTTTTTTCTACCCGGTCACGCGAAAATGTCTGAAAAGAAGTAATAAGTGTGCAATAAAAAATTCAAAATTGCGCGTAAAAGCGTGTTATTTGTCAGAGATCTCTCTCCTAAGCTGCGCTCCCTTTAAATATGTATCGCTTCCGTGTTAACTTTGGCCGAACAAATATCAAACAGACATTAAATTTGATACACGGTCGTTATTGTGCCCCCCGGTCCGCATATGAATAAAATATGCCGAATACCGTTTGCCACCCCTGCATAATTTGTCCATTTTAATTTTCTTTTATTACTCGTGTGTTTGTGGAGCAAGAAAAAAATCTCTCAATTTTCGATACGTACGAGAAGTTTTATGTCCCGAAGCGAAAGGGGGGAAAATTGTGTCTGCGCTATTTTTCTCGCATTGTTGCGCAGTGGCGTCCCCGCCGAAAAATGTGTCTCTTTATTAATATTTTTTTGATTAATGATGGCTGAAAAAAATGTTTCTCTCTTTCTTGTCGCGCGACGCCAGAGAAAATGAGCGCGGCACAAACGACAAGTGGTTCTTTTGATCATGTTTATGTTGAAAGACGGAAATAATGAAACAATGTCGCGGAAATTGTAAATAGGCCACATCATTACAGGAATTTAATTCCTTTGGTTGGAAAAGAGAACGGAGAAGTTTATTTACAAACAAAAGCTATAAATATTTCTCCGATAATATTATTCTAAAATATATAGCGCGGGTTGTGGAGCTTTTGTAGTTGTTTTCAATTGGAAAATTAGTAGTTTACGGATTCTATTCGCATTAAAATGGGAAAGGGTTTCGCAAATATTTTCAATAACATGAAATGGTAATAATATTGAATATATTTTCTAGTTACAAATTAATTTGATTTCCACGCGATTACTGATACGAAACGCGAATTTTCCGGCTCGCCTTTCTATTTGCGCTCTCGGATTAAACTGCGCTCTGCAGACGCTCCGTGCCCTCAAAGGAAATCCCGTTGACAGAAACCTGTTCGTGTACGGGCACATGAAAAAAAATCTAAATAAAATATTTTTATATTTTTTGTTTTGATGGCGAAATAAAAAATAAATATAAGAATGGCTTGTTTGTTCAATTCGGGCTAAGAAGCCCGATGGAGCCGTCGCGGAAACAGCATGGAAGGAAGGACTCTCACTCCCACTCCCCCATATTACATTGTTCTTTTGAATAAATAAATTCTCTATTTACTCAGAAATTGCCGTTTCATGACTGCGTGGAATGGAATAAAGCAAATTTAATATATTTATATGTAGACGAGGGTTGGCTTTGTAGATTATGATTGGGTAAATGTGGCGAACAAACTGGGGATTTACAAATAAATCTACTTTTGCGGCGACTCGGATGTTTGTAAACTTTAGCTGGGTATCCGCAGTCTTTTGTGGTGGCAGTGAGGGAGAGATATTGAAATTTGTAAAGAAGATCCAATGAATGGCCGTCCCTGACAAATGCTTTCTTAAATTTTAATTTTGTTGTCCCTCCGGTTTTACGAGCAATCTAAGATAATATTAAACCTACCAGTTTCTAGTCATCCATATATCTCGGGCAAAGCGAAAAGATTTATTGAGATTAAAAAATATTTAAACAAAAACCGTATTATATTATTTAATAAAATATTTTCTGTAGTTTTTTATGATTAACCTTTACATACTAGACAGTTTTTAACACCGTCGGATTTTTTTTTAAATAAAATAAAGCAATTTTTGCTGCATGTGGTAATTTTTTTAACCTAGCCGTGTCTATTTGGGACCCCTTGTTATTGATTTTTCTCAAATGACTCTTTTTGAATTTGTTCAAAAATATCTAAAGAGTAATATAATAAAAAAAATCATTGTCCTTTATTGCCTTTAATTGCGTAAAAAAAACAGGCAGTCGGTAGTCGGGGTTGTGTCCGTAGTCAGCGGCGGGACATCGCCGAGTGTGTGTGTCATTTACGTGCCATATTAATTAGCTAAAATTTCCAAAGTATCGTTCAAATGATCAATCATAAAATAAATAACGAAATAAGAAAATATTTTTAAGAAAAATCATGATATTGATGAATTTTTCATTATGAAATGCTTGGGGTCTATTTTTCATAATAAATATACCCCATTTAGACGACGCGGTTGTTTTCGAGCTGTCGTGACGAATCGGTTAATTTTTTTAAATCTTACTAATTAAGCCATTAGTAAGATTTAAAAAAATAATAAAATATATAAATTAATAATTCCATCTATATTGTAACAGTTTGATCAGGCTTTAGTAATTCGTATTTAATTATTCTTAAATCATCACAACAAATGTAAAAGGTACCTTTTTATTTTAATGATGACGCAGAGGTAGACACAGTTACCTGATTCGATTTTTTACCCACATTTCATCCCTAATAACAATCCTTCCAAAAAATGGCATCGTCCTGATATATGGAGAGTAAGTTTGCGTGGTGCCTAAATTCTTTGTATTTTTTTCCGTGCCGATTCAAATTCTGTTTCTATTAACCATGGACATTTTTTTGTGATACTGTGTTATTTTACACTATAATTTTCTCTATGATTTTGGTTTGTTCTTTAACCCACCTTTCCAACTTTTGAACTTTAATACCAGCTAAAACACTGTCAATGAATCAAAATATCTGGATAGCTTAATTTGATTTCAATCCTTTGTTTAATAAAACGGTATAAAATATCACAAATGTGTCTCTGCAATCTCTGATTGTTACATAGTTTACTCTGGGCGAAATAAAATAAATGTCATAACTGTCAGATTACTAACAGAGTTTCAAAATGATATCAACCGCAACATGTTAACTCAATGTGTCATTTATTTCTGGTATATATAATATTTCTGTACAGATGCGATAATATTATAATTAACACTACTATAGCGCTGAAATAAGGACAAAGCTACATAAACTCGCCTTATAGAATACTAGGTTCTTATCAAAAAAATATTGTTGAGGTTTTTTTAAATATATTTTGTAATTTGAACGAAATCAAACATTTCTCTATTTTCTAATTTTATTTATTTAGTTTTATTTATTTATTTTATTTATAACAAATTCATTATAAAAACGTATAATAAAAAAACAGTTATCTAGTAGAAAGCACTGTAGGAGGGACTGCTGCACACGCCGCGCTATAGCAGTGAGTGCTATAGGAGGGTTGAATGTATTTTAGTAGTTCAGTATTATCAGTGCGTTTTTGCATAATATGTTTAATATGCGTATATATTTTTACTGGTTGTGTACCTCTTTTCCATTCATTCACCTCAGTTCTTTTGTCGGCCTCTTATTGCGCAGATAGCCAAATTGAATACATTCACGAGTGAATAGTTCTAGTATGCAAATAAATCACGTGGCCCCTTGACCCCGCCCCCCTGGTTCATAGTCCCGCGGGGTAATCTGGTTTCACGGATGACTAACGTCCCTTTCGTTCACCTCCTTGGACCTAAGGTTTATTTTCCACTTGGCCTCCGTTTGAATCGCAGCCAGTTATGATATTCGTTAATTAGACTGGAGTCCCATGGCGCTCGATTGAGTCCAGATGAACCGACCCTAGTGGACAAATTCGAACCCAGTGTCGAACCTACGTCGTGTGTTTTGTGAACAGCATGTGGTGGTGATCTCGAAATGGGTGTGCTAAATTGGTTCTTGACGTTGGCAGTGGCCGTTGTGTTTGACGAGATCGATTGCTGCTACGTGTTTCCAAACGGTGAGTAAATCAAATATTAATGTTTATACGCGAGACGGCGTTGTTGTTAATGAAATTTCAATATGGAAAATGTGTACAAAAGAAAATTTTCTATTATATCCCGATTTCTATACTAGTCGGAATGTTCGCTTTATCGCAACAATAAAAAGTAAGACAACATATCTTATTCCGTAATTGCCTTGTCAATTGCAGTATCAACAAAGGAAGTCGTAAGAGCTCTTGTCAATTTAACAAAAGACCCTCATATCCCACGACGACAATCTATTTATACGACCAATACCATTATATTTTTTTAGAATTGAAAAATGATATTGTAAACATTCCGCAATATCAATTTGCATTGTAACATTGTATATGTATATATATAGGAATCTGTAGCACTGCGCCCTTTAGTGGAAACATCTGGACGATGGTTTCGCCATTAAAAATGATGTAAAAAATGTTTTTTTGTCTCTGCAATGGAATCGATGGGGCGAGCGAAATTTAATAGAGGGAAAACTCTGCACTGTTACATTTTTATTAAAATATTTTCTATTTTTTTTTTTTCAGAAATAAGCGATCCGTGTCGCGATATGGTGTGCGGATTTGGGGCAAGGTGTCAGCCATCGAGTGATGGTCGTAGCGCCGAATGTCGTTGTCCTGATTCATGTCCAAGATACGGAGATCATGTGGGATCAAGACCATTGTGCGCTACTGATGGTCGAGACTATCGGGACAATTGTGAGATGAGGAAGGCCGCTTGCGATACCAACACCAACATCACCGTCAAATTTGTTGGAAAATGCGGTACGTACAATTCCCTATATATATAAGAATATATTACGTAATCATTTTCCGTAATTTTACAAAATATGTTATAATTAATTCGAGTAAAAAGTATAGATATAGGATCTATAAATATAAGAATTAATTTTTACTTTCATTAAATTCAGCGATTTTATTTAACAATTAAAAATATTTTTTGCAATGTACAAAGTTTAACCTAATAAGTCGTAAAATTTTCGTTTTTTTTATTTATGGTTAGTGACATAGTTTGTAGGTTACATAATTAAAAATAATTTAACTTAACTGCGACTGAGCTTTGATTGATTTGACTGCAAAGGTTAACTTTCTGTAAAATCTGTGATTTCTGCCAATTCTTTATTTATTTGACTACGGGTATAACATAAAGCAGGGATGAGCAACGTTTTTTTACAACGAGCCAGCTACAAATTTAAAAATGTTGTGCATGTAAGGAACATGAAAATACAAATATTGAGTGATGAAACACTGAGTCATGCGTCATCCGAAGGGGGTCTTTTTTCCATTATGAATGATAAAGTCCAAGCTTTTCAACTCAAGATATTGTGAAAATCTTGATTAATATATTTACAAAAAAAAATATTCTATTTTTAATGTGTTACAGCGGAACCGTGTTGTTGGATACCGTGTTATAGGAAAGTTTTCTATATATTAAAATATTAGCTGAGATTTTTCCATAGCATCTTGAATTCTATGCCCTACTTTTCCCAAAAGATTTGTTATTTTCCAAATGATATGTTATTAGTTTGTTAGCTTTTGGCTATTTGGAATAAATACTGTGCAGTTCGATCTTTATTGAAAGGGGTTTTATGGCGTGTTTTACGTTCTTCGCAAATATTAACGTTTACATATATATTTTTTTTAGTAATAATATATTTTACTACTTCTGCTCTTTTAACCGATCCCTCACAGTGACTCGAAACCAGCCGCGTCGTCCGAATGGGGTCTATTTATAAGAGAAAATAGACCCCAAGAATTTCAAGTAAAGATATTGATGAAATTTTCATCAATATCTTGACTTTTTAAAAAAAATGGATTATTCCAAAAATAAAAATAGTAATCAATATGACGCGTAAATGACGCGTGAGGACACGCCACCGATAGACCGACCGCCAAGTTTTCGTGGCACGTGTCACTAGAATACGTTTCGCTCGCACTTGGCACATCGTTACGGATGCAAGCAAAAAAAACATCGCGTCCGTAGCTACAGAAGCGAAAATTGTTGTTTTAATTTTTCTCGCAATTGCAAACAATAAAGTCAATGATTATCTATAATATTTATTTTTTAGACTGGAAATAAATGTATCCCGTTTCCGCGGATACCGTTTCTTCAACGACCCGCATCC
>JAGXCT010036613.1:7170-26516 GCA_022495035.1 Philopotamus ludificatus | reverse complement strand
ACGTACATAATATATAGATAGCTATATTTGTTCAGGTAGGCTTAGTTAACAATTCTACTGTTTTAAATATAAAATTCAGATTTATTTTACTCTTTTAAAACAGCTAATCCTATTTTTACGGCAATCGATCGACGATAAATATATGGATTTCATTCCATAAAATCATAATAGATTTGACAAAAATCTACGTAAATTAAAACTATATTGATCTTTTAAAATATTTCATTTTTATGATAAAATAATATTTGGAATAATATACATATTTCGTATAGTCTAAAAATTACTATTTTTAAGGAATGATCGGAGTAGAATATTTTTAGTCTAGGATCTTCAATAAACTTATGATCTTTTTGTAATTATGGAATAACCCTTTTAATATAAATCCAAAATCACAAACTCTTTGTATTTATTTAAAAAAAGTCTATAGAGTGATTATTATAAATAATCATTGACCTTTATTATCTCTAATTGCGAAAAAAAACATCAATATTTGCTTCTGTTGCAAAGAATGCGATATTTTTTCTCGCTCGCATCCGGTATGATGTGCCGAGTGCGAGTGATATGTGCTGCGAGAGCTTAGTTTGCGACGAGACGTCGCTGAGAGCGTTGTCATTTAAGCGTCATACTGATTAGTTAAAAAATCCTATCCAAATTATGAAGCATATCATGAAAGACTATTTTTACTCTTAGAATAATCCATTTTTTATAAAGGTTCTTCTTCAATATCTTGACTTAAAATGTTTGCGGTCTATTTTCCATAATAAATAGAACCCTTTTGGACGACCCGATTGTTTTTGAGCCACCGTGACAAATCATTTAATTGTATCATATTGAAGCTATTTAAGATCAGCACATATATTTTCTATTAAATAATGATTAATTATACATTTTTTTTATTAAAGAACGAATATTGTTATTCTCACATAACTTTAAGCATATTTTTTTTTGCTAGAAATCGTATAATTTTGTGCATATTAAGATTATTTAAAAAAAAATGTAGTAAAATATTTATTAGTTTACTAATAATATTAAAATAATACAATAAAATTAGTAGTCCACATATATCTTTTGCCATTTTTTTTATATAATATTTCTATTGACCTTGCTGTGTCGATGGGGTCTATTTAGGACCCCAAGTTTTTGTCGTATACCTCATTTAATATAACCCTATATATCACATTTTTTTGTATTTGTCTAGAAAAGTCTAAAGAATAAATATTATAAATAACCATTGACCCTTTATTGGCCGCAATTGCGAAAAAAAATATAAAAACCACAATATTCCGATGTGCAAAGTTCGAGTGAAACGTATACTAGTGATACGTGATTGAAATGATTGGGGTCTATTTTACCTTATAAATACCCCCTACAGATGAGGCGATTGATTTCAAGCCGCCGTGACAGATCGGTTAAAAATTGACTGATTTAATTTTTTAGGTCATTTAAAATATCTGCTGGAGTATTATGTTTAATTTTAATTTAAACTTTTGCTGTAAAGCTGAGCTTTTTATGTTATGTAATAAAATCAAATATTCTCTGAACAATCCTAGTCAAATAAAGACAAGTGATCCCCTGATAAATCCATTTTTTTTATTATCAGTCATAATTAGCCCTAAAAATTACCATAATTTGGTCCCTACTCATTTAACATTAATTAGTAATTTAAAGATGGAGTATCGCTGATTTTATTGTGAACAACCGCTAGATTTTCCAGAATAGAATTAGGAATGTATAAACAACGAAGAATTGCAATAAAGTATTACATTTATTTAATTAATTTTATTGTAGTATAAATATAATACTTTCTGGTGTTATTATAGCTCCTCCTCCGGAACATTATATCCATTGCTCCGCCTTTTATAACAAAGATTCTTCAACTGTTTAAATAAATTAAATTATTATCGCGTTTCCGTAGTAACCGACGATTATTTTCACATTTAAAGATGGATAATCGCTGATTCTATCATGAACATCCGCTATATTTACTAGAATCGTTTTAGGAATGAATTATAATAAAACATTGAATTTATCCAATGCATTTTATTAATATATAAATATAACACTTTAGGTGTTATTATAGCTCCGCCTCCTGGAAATATTACAGCCATTGCTCCGCTTATTATAACAAAGATTGTAGAACTGTTCAAATTGATTGTTTTATTTTTGCGTTTCCGTAGTAATCGACGATCATTTTGACATGTAAAGATGGAGAATCGCTGATTCTATAAGGAACATCAGCCAAAATAATAATAATAATGCATAAACGACGACGAATCTTATTATTACAGCTCCGCCTTCCGTAACGTTATACCCATTGCTCCGCCTCCTGTAACAAAGATTCTCCAACTGTTCAGATAAATTTAATTATTATCGCGTTTTCGTGGCAATCGATTATCATTTTGACATTTAAAAATAGAAAATCGTGAATATACGATAGATAAAAAAGATATAGAACGATGAAGTATAGAATTATCTATCTATGATCGTTATTTTTTATTTTCTTGATTATATTTAATATGAGAAGTAGTTTTTGTTACTTAATATATTAATAATTGGATTTTATAGACGAGAATCGTGCGTTGATACCGTAGTTAATTCCACATATGCTTTTATTAGTACAATCCGCAGACAATTAAACTCGAGATACATTTCAAAAACTTAATTATGAACACCGGAAAGTAGTTATATTTGCGCTTTGAGCCATTTGAGCTTATTGTGTAGCTCATTAGGGAATCTCAGTTAAAGTTGTTTGGACCATATCATTAATTCATTAATCCCGAGCGTAATTCCGTAGTGGAGACTACTGGTCATAATGACTAGTGCGGAATAGACAAAACTGGAGAACTACGGTCATACACGTTTGCCCAGTAATTAATTCTTATCACGCTATTTCTATTTTTACCTCTATGCCACGGGAAAGTATGGATTTAATGAAAAAAACCTTATGGAATTCTCGTAAAAATTTAATTTCGTTATATTTTCATAGTTTATAAACAATTCTTTATATTAGCATACTTTATTATTAATAAACCATGCAATAAAAGTTTTAATAAATCGCCCGGTGGTTTATGTATAATATTACCGCTCCCCCTACGGAATTTTAAGCAGGGCGGAATGATAAAAAATATAAGTGAATTTTCCCAGAATATAACCTATTAGGAATACTTGAGAATGCCTAAAAAAAATTCATCTCGCATCTCCCAAGACCAATGTTTTATCTCAACAAAAGAAATATGGGGCGATGATATATTTTTTTTCATCTCAAACCCTTGTAAAACATTTTCAATTACAGCTACACCTATGTATCTACTATTTTTTATACTTGGCACTTAATTTGAGTTGCCGGTAAAATTTATATATCTTATTTTTAAATTATATATTTTTTTCTAAATATTCATTATTTATAATAATTTTATTTTTATGACATATATATTTGATTGTGCATTTATTAAAATCATATAATAATTATTATTTACAATATGAAATGTAATGGACGGTAATTGGGGTGTTTGGTCCTAATTAAAACTGTCATGGTTGCAATAAAATGGCCGCCATCGTTGTTTCTGTTGATGACATTACTGGCGCCATTATTTTTTTGGCCATAACAGACAATATATCGAACATAAATTATCCAGCATTATTAATTATCAGTTTAATAATTTAATTTACACTTAATTAGCACAATTTTTAATAAATTTTGTTATTTATACATTAGTATATGTGTAATAATTATACAATAAAAGCTTTTGCAGTATATGGACATGATTATTGACCCTTTTGGTTTATTAATATGTTTACGAAACTTTTTAACGATCTTATATTTCTGTTAAATACTCGAAACCTTCCTGGCAATTAAAGATATTTAAAAAATCTAGAAGGGAACATAAAGTGATTATTATCTACGTGATTGAATATTTTAAAATTTGAACTTCGTGATATCACTTTTAATGTTGAAAGCTTTGTAGATCTAAAATATGTGAAATAAACACCGCTAAAACGTTAGTGATGTCCAGAGTATTTTTATATTCTCAGAATTCTGTATTCTGTATAATCTTATACTAAAATAGATACATGTATTAGGTTATTAATAATAAAATAATCGCTTTACAATAATTTCTCGACTTTCCATCATATTAAACGTAAAAAAATCCGTCGAAAAAGTCGAATTTCACACAAAAATGATAAGCAATAATAGTCACAAACGGTATATAGTACGTTAATTGCCAATTTTTAACTTTATATAAATGAATAAAATTATACATATTGTGTTATGAGTATTTTCATTATCTGTGTTACATTAATCCAAGGGCAGTTCGTTCATATACACTGCAGAGGTGCAGCATCCACAAGTAAATAGAGGAAAAATATATTTTTATATATTAATATATATGTCTGTTGATTATGTATAGTATTATGAATTACCTATAGTATTATGTATATGAAAATATAAATTATTTTTTCAGTTAGAGTTATACCGCGCGGTATAGAGCATAAGCGCCGTTTGCTCTTCAGCGCCTAGCGACGTGTATTGGATGGATGCGGAGCGGGGTGAGGGGGTCTCGTCGCTAAGCGCTGAGTCGCGCTGCAATTTGGAACAGTCCGGCGCTATCCATACTGATTCACTTTTGAAATATACTAATTTAATATTTATTCTTCCGCAGCAATCCCAAATATTTTACCCAAGAGTCCCCACTGCTTTTATTCATTGCTTACTCCTGCGATTGCACTTTTTTGGTAGTTCGTGTTCATCTCTAGTATAATAACCTTTTTAATAAATTTTCGCTGTGTAATTTGAGGAAAGATTGTATATTAATATTAATTAGGTCCTTTTAAAAGTAGCCCTGCTGAGTTTAGATTTTTTTGATACGAACTTGAATAGAATCAACGATTTATGTTTTTTTTTATCATTTTCGGGTATAGGAAAAATCATAGAGATCTATTACTGCTGAATACAGAGGTTTGGTGAAGCAAGAAGACGGAGGACCCTGTAAGGGCAGGAGCGACCCCACACCCGATCCGCATGTACACTTGCAAGATGCGTTGGTTTCACCTCACGTAATGAGGGATCGATTCCCTCCCCGCTATCCTCGCGCCCAGCACTGTAACGCTGTTGCAGAGTTGCCACTTCCGCACACTCCATCCCTTAATCTAAAGATAAGGATGTCTCAACGTGGGCCGCCGTTACTATGATGTTAATAATTGAATTTGCATCAGACTTAGCATACCCCTTTCATCATCTGAACCGAGGGCTGACTGAGGGATCGGTTGCGCAACCCTCAGGGATAATAGACAAGGTCCGTCGACGGAGGATCCTCGTCGAAAGAGTCTGTAGTTTTCGAACCCAAAGCTGTAGTGACTAGCCTACCAGGTAAACTCATGGGAGCTTCCCGGAGTCAGATTGTTTTAGGGTGAACGTACTTGCCTCTGGCACCACTAGGAGATGGACCCACTGCACAGATTCGATGTGCTTTCTAATGTCAACATATGTGATAATTATACTCATACAGCCTGTACAATTAAATAAATCTCTATGTTGTTATTTTATCAAAACTTGTTTATGAATTTATATAAACTCTCTAAAATGTTAGAAAGTATTTTGTATCTTAAAATCACTAATTGGTCAATCCCAGTGAGCTAGGGATCTCAGTCACCCCAATTGGACCCATAGATTTTTACTGCCCCTAAGTAGAACAGGGGAGACGATCGCTTCAGCGCCATTTTCATTGCAGATTTAACGTTTATTAGTTTTGTTAGCAGCCGCTAAAGTGAGAACATTTCCCATCTAATGTGAATCTCATTACTGAGTTACACTTAACCCTGTTACACTTGGTCTCGGATAGCGCTTCGAACAAAAACGCAATCCTCGAACTGTGTGCTAATGCGAGCGTTGAATTTTCAAAATATTCAAATTAGGCTTGAGCGTGTTCTTGCAACTATTTTACGTATAAAAAAAATCTAAAACACCATCACATACCATATCTGCAATATGTAGATAGCCCACGTGAATTGTTATCAGAGATAATACGCGCTTAACATCGTCGAACCCTCGAAATTATGCGGATAAAAAATATATTTTCATTGAAAACTTGTTAATTTTCAGCTTAACCCCTGTTATACAATATGACATGAAATCTTGATCGTATTCATGGGTCACGAAATGGATAAAAGTAGGTTCTTTGGACCTTTGTCACCGTGTCAGCGGGGTTGGGCAGGGTTACACACCCTTCTCATATATGAAATATTTAAAAAAAAAACCTTAAAATAATATATAAAATTTAATACTGTCGATGAATCTGTAAACATTCTGGCGTTGTATCAGAACTGATATTTTAATAAATAAATACTTCGGGAATTAATTCATTACGCTTCGTGCAAAGTTTTTGAAATATATCGAACTTTGTTTCGCATCCGAACTTCAGCTTTAGATACACCTGCTATAAAGCATTGCGAACATTATTTCTGCGAGTGTTTTTAACGATAATGATAAATTCCCCAAAAAACAATTTAATGAAAAAGTTTACATTATTCTAGAAAGAAAATGTATTCACAAGCAATATAAAAAAAATATGAAACATAAAATATTATTACTCTATATATATATATATTAAATATATTAAACAAAAATGTTGAAGTAAGTGTTCTCTGAATAATGAATCATTGAGATATTTTCTCGAAATCCTTATTGTTTCTGTGAAAAATTAAATTTTCCTTTGTTCCAAATGAATAATTCTTTATTTTTTTTCCGAATCTCAAACCTTAAGATAATTCAAGCGAGAGATGAATGATTTGCGAGTGCCACCACCCACCTGACACCAACCCCATCAGATTTACATTTATTCTGTCAATTCAGCTTTTTTGACGCCACCATAGTGAATTTAAATCCACGATTAAATATCGTCTAAAAATATATATATTTTTAGCACAAGTACATGTTATGAAAGGATTGATGGAATTTCATAAACACTTCAGGGCTAAATTATTTTTTTTTATCTTTTTCATTCACAAAATATGCACTTAACATACCGCCGTGCTTTATTATGTATGTAGGTTTATGACAAGAATAAAGAAAAAATGGTTTATTATATGACGGTCTTAAAATATAGGAAAAATATATATAAAAAAAAATCTGGAAAATGTTTCAATACAATTGAATAAAATCTATGCATACAAAACTATTGCGTTATTGAAATGAAAAATTTCAATTTTCTTCATTTTCCTGCGCGTTTTACATTGCAACAATATTTTCATTCCCAACATGAAACGGCAATGACATGTTACTCCTGCAAATGAAAAGTCAATACTGAAAAGGATTTTTTGCAATCAAATATATTGCGAAACATTCAAATAATACAATATATCTGAATTAATACATTTGCATTTTAATACGATAAATATCATTAATTTACGAAAAATACTATGTATTTTGTAATTATTATGTATTAACTTATTAATAATAATACAAAACACTTCGTTTTCACTGTGAAATACTAATTAAAATCGACTATTATTAATTCAGTTACATTAAGATATTATACATTTAGATGAGAAATTAATTTTAAAGATTTAAAATTAAACTCTAAAATTTATTTCTGTGTATATAAATAAGTATTTATCACTAAATAATCCCTAATACATTTAGATATTTATATATAATATTAGTATTTATTTTTTATCTGTGTTATTTTAAACCAGGGGTCGTCAATCTTTTTATGCCTAGCGCCCACTTTTGCCTATTTTTCATGGTAAAATTTCCCTACCGCCCACCAACCTTGCTATTATTCAATTCAGTATATAGTTGGAAATAATTCTAGAAGGAATGTAGGAGATTTGAAAAAACAAATTTTTATTACCAACATTTTATTGCAACTAAAAAATACACATATTGAAAAAAACAAGAAATTTTGGTACGGACCAGGTTGACGACCGGTGTTTTAAACTCTTAGAGTGATCTTTAAAATCCTCTTTTAAAACTTAGAATTAATATTTTATGATTTTTTGATTTGATGATGCAAGTTCATCAGATGCATCCTTTTAATGTATCTAAATTTTTAGTTTATTATATTTATCTAGTGTTTATAAATATAATTTAATTCAAGAAAAATTAATAAAAGAGCGAGTTTTTTCAGATTTTGGCAGATATTCTCAGTGTTTTGTTTGATTTTTTATTCACTAAAGGCATATATTTTAATATATCTTAATATATCAGACAAAACAGTATCAAATTTTTCAAGGAATTTAAATCTACCATCAATCAACGATTCGCCAAATTTTTGATTTTTCTCTAAATAACTCTTTTAATATAAATCCAACATGTCACAAACCTTTTGTATTTGTCTAAAAAAGTCTAAAGAATTAATATTATAAATAATCGTTGCGAGAAAAAATAAAAACAACAACATTGGCTTTTGTTTCTACGGGCGCGATGTTTTTCTCGCTCGCATCCGGTACGATGTGCCGAGTGCGAGTGAAATTTGCGAGTCACACGTGCTGCGAGAGCTCAGTCTGCTCATTTATGAGTGATATTGGTTAATTAAAAAAAACAAAATATCGACTAAATTATGAAGCATATCATGATTAACTATTTTTTCCTTAGAATAATCCATTTTCCCAAAAAAATCAATGAAGAATTTATTAATATCCTGATTTAAAATGGCTGGGATCCCTGAAAGACCCTCTTCGGACGAAGAATGTCTTGGAACTTATAAATCAAGGCTTGATTGTGAAAGCACAAGTTACAAAAAAACAATCAAAGGAGATGACAGAACTAGTTAAACTTAAAAAAACTACAAAAAATTGAGCCTAAATACACGACTACAGTTTATTTTATTTTATTATTTACTGACCTGTATATGTTTGTTTACATTTAATTAAAATTGCAATCGCTAAAAAATCGAATAAAAGTAAAAATTATATTGTAGAAAATTATTAAAAACATATACTTTAAATTAAACATTTGATATAATCTAATTTTTTCAGCAATATTTCAGCCACCCTGTGTAGAGTTTGTCACCGCTCCGATAACCACTGACAGAACGTCAGATGTTTTTGTCTAGCACTTTAGGTAGCAGCTGACAAATGTCGGGTCATTATTCAGCCCGGGGACCGTGGATCGATACCCCTGGACCAGTCTGACTCATGGCCCAGCCTAAAAGCAGTCGTACTCCGAGTTCTTTCACCTGACGGTGTTAACCACGAACTCGAAAACTCGATTACCCACGCGATTGACTACTCAATGGCTGAGGATGTCCTAAAAGTTGGTTCAATGCGGTCCGGTCGAAAATATCGATCTAAATAATGGCCACAATATTTGAATGGTGCAAGATATGGACAAATTTATGGCCTCCTCCAATGGTAGCAAAATCCAAACGGTAGCAAAATCCGCACGACCGCGTAACTGCGACCTTTAAAAAAACTTTTGTAAGCCATGTTTTTGTATGTCAAAGTGTACGTCGAATATGTCAGAAACGAACGTGGCCCCTTTGTGGACCCGGAGGCCCATTGTGCCCGACAATGGGGCCTGCGCCCCTCGTGGCCATCGCGTTTTGTACCTAGACGACGTCCTCCATGACGTGAATCGATATCTTTATATTTTTTTAGAGAAAAAAAGGTCGGAAGGTCGAATGGTGGGATATTGTGGCATCAATGGCTCCTGCGGGAAACTCTTTTACGACGGACATTACGCAAAGGGTCAACCCTGAGGTGGACAGGCGAATTGACAATTTTTGCACAATTGAATCATCTGCGGAGGTGCCTCCATCAATAATGTCACTATGACATTTTATAGATATGGCGTGTGAGGCGTGATTGAATGAAAGGACCAGAGACACGGAGGGCCAGAGGTTCAATAAAATAATCTCGCGTGGTCAACATACCACTTCAATACATTAAATGAAATCTATTGAATCAAAATTTTGTGCTGAAGTTGAAAAGAAAATATATATTTTCTATATACTCTAGAAAATAATAATTCAGTAAAAATTTTGATCTTAACGCCTTGAAATGAGTAGATAAAAAACTACTAATTTGTTATTCTCCATTTAATTTATTATACGCAATTTATGAAACCGATCCCATATTTTTCGTCCAAAGAAATCATGAGTATATTAATGTAATAAAATATGTTTTATTATACATATTTTACTCAACAAAATTATATAAAATACTATGAATACTAAACATCTTTATCTTTAACATAAATGAGCACTATTTTAATATACGGAGTTTGATTTAATCTGAAAATAAATAAATAATTAATTTATACGTATTTTTTTCTAACATTGAGAAACTATTACTATCATCTATATCAAGGATGAGGAACTCAAATTATATCTTTATTAACAAAATAAACCTAGTTTATAAACATACAAAAATAAAACACTCATTAAACGATCCGTCAAGGCAATTTGAAACCATTCGCGTAATACGAAGGGGGTCTATTTGTAATAGAAAAAAGACCCCAAGCGTTTTAGATTAAGACATTTTTATTAAAATGGATTATTTGAATAATAAACATAGTTTTTATTGATATTCTTCAAATTTTGTCGATGTTTTAGATTACCACACACTAAAGACACGCTGGATACCGGATGTGAGCGAGAAAAAATATCCCGCCGTGGCTACAAAATCGAATATCATTGTTTTTATTTTTTTTCGCATTTGCAGTCAATAAATGACAATATTTATTTATAATATTTTTTCTTTAAACTTTTCTAAACAAATACTAAAATGTTGTGAGATGTAGCGTTAATATTAAGAGAGATATACGAGAAAACTTGAGGTCCCAAATATACTCCATAGGTACGGCAGGATTAATATAAATATCACGAGAAGTTGCTTATCCCTGATCTATTCATTGTTTTTTTAAGCTAAATTATTACAATAAATAAAAACATCTATAGTAATTCTAATAGAGCTAAAGCTAATACCCAAGAATATTATTCTTACCCCTTTCCGCGCTCATATTATCTCTCGAAAGTCATTTATAACCCTTTAGATATTTTATTTTAATGCTCAAAATCTCTTAAAAATAATTCAGACGCTTTCTTAATAATACAATCCATTTAAAAAGGTCGGATTTTTTTTCAGGAAAATGGCGCCTAAAAACTGTCGTTTAAAAAAATGGCATAAACATATATTGATATGTGGATTGCATAGGAATTTTTAATTTCATCATTCTTAAAATATTCTTGATTATTTTTCTAATAATACAATCCATTTCAAAAGTTCTGCGATTTTTTTTAAAAGAAAATTGTGCTTAATTTACTTATTTAATTATATTTTAGTAATATATTAACTTTGATTTATTAAAAATGACTTCATATTGAATTTCTTGGCTTAATGCTAGATTTATTCATTTATTTGTATCAACACTATATTACCTCTTGGAACTTTAACCGTTTGTTTTAGTTTAATAAATATTTTTCATTTTGGTCTTATCCAAAGCGGTGGTTCAACTTCAATATTTTAAGATCTTCCAGTACGCAGCAGAACCATCATCTATCTATTTTTAGTGAGCACTCTGGTGGTTTTTTTTACAACTTAATATATATTTACTTCTAGTAAGCAAGTTCCGATTTATTTAAAGACTACTATGTTTATTATTCAAGAGCTGTGTATCAATAAATTGTTTTATTTTCATTTTTTCTCTAGATCCTTATTTTTTGGATGAAAAATTCGAATTTAAATTTATTTATTTTTTAAACAATTTGTATTCATTTTAATATTTTTTTTTTAAGAGCAATAGAATTGAAATAATATGATAACATTTTTGAATTAACTAATCGCACAGCCCTCGCCTACAAACTCAGGGACAAAGATCTCCTAACAAATTAATAGGCGTGTTCCAACCAAACGAGTCGTATTCCAAAAAGGGGGCGGTTGAATAAACAATAAATTTGTAAAGCCAGTTTATGATTTTCGCAGTGGTGGAGCCAATTAATAATTCACTCTCCAACTAGCATTCTGCGAAATTAATTAGTGATTAAAACTTAAGCCGCTTGACCCAAATTCTATGATAATGCTATTGAATATGGGAATATTAACGGTGCAATAATCCACATGGCATTAAAGCTTGCACAAAATTTAAATACCGACATTCAAACAACAACATGAATCTTATGCAAAGAATATAACGACTGAATTTCAGCTGAATGTTGATGAAACGCAAAAAAAATGTAATAATAGATTATTGTCTTGAAAGAATTTTTCTTACTTTTTTATGTATATAAAATGTTTATGTATAATTTTCAGCATCTGTTAAATTAATCTCCATGGGGATCTCTCAACAACAAAGAACAACTTCGTGGACGCAATCACTGTTAAATTCTACGGCCTGTCTCAATTCAAATTTTTTTAAACCTATTTTTATAAAAGTAAGACTAAAAACGAGAGCGAATCCTCATTCATAGATATCCACAGATGTATATGGAACATTTTCCATTACTTAGATTTAATTTTACAATCCCATCTTTATTGCTTGTTGCATGGTGTGCATTTGAATTTTGTTTCATCTCCAATAATATTATCCTAGATTTACCTGTGGAAATTTATTTCCAGGAATACACTGACCGGGCTGTAAATTTCTTCAGGAAGCTTACCATGGAGATTTCATTCCAGTGCATTTTATTACATACCTACCAACATCCTACGTGCAATCTACACTGCACCATACTCTACATCAAATATTTACATTTTGCTACAATGCATTCTTTTTATTACTTGAATAATAAACTGTGGCATGGAAATTGCTAGAATTAATTTATTTAGATACTTAAATTCATCAAACAAAAATAAATTTAAGAGACATATATTAAAGTTTACATCATCATTTCAATGAAAATTAAAAATTACTACCATTGCCATTTAAGTACTGAAAAAAGTCTCTACCAGGATGCATATTTTTTTATTTAAAAATGAATTCTATAATCGTATGCCTAATATTATAAGGATTATAAGATTTCGCTTCAAGAAATCTCGCATTGTCCTAATAAGTAAAGAACAAGTACTTAGATTGAACTATAAATAACAAATTTTGGCTAGTTGTGATCAAGAATATAAAATTAAATACCTTTAGTGATTATATTTTTTAAAATCAAAAGTTGTTTCAGAAAAACTCTTAAAGATCATCTATTTTCAGTGTTTATAAGAGGATGTAAGAAATTCTATATAGAGATCGTTATTTCTCGAGAACAAAACTTAATATCGTTTATTCATCAATTAAAATAAAATACTACAGGTGATTAAATATATATCTACAAAATTTTAAACAATATTATATAAATATAGTATGAGTAAATGATATATTGAAAGTATTTTTTTTATTATTTATTTAGTAATACATTTAACATTATGACGAATATCATAAAAACAGAAACATTAAACCTAATTACATTTTATATGATTTTAAAGCATTCATCTTAAAGTTATATATTATTCTTATCTCTTCTTATTTTATTATATTTTTTTAAGAATGATTTATTCTCTGATAAATTTATTTTTAATATTAATCTACCTATGAATTACATTTCATAAAAGTTAGAAAGTTATATTTTAAATTTATCTTTAATCCTATAAAATTTATTCATCGTAATATTCCATTTTATGTTCACGTATTAGACATGAAATACCTATAGATAGAGATATTAATATTAACTAATCAGAAGAAGACTCTATTTTTTAAACTGTGCTTTGATTTATTAACTCAGCCGTGCCAATATTATTGGAATAAGTATTTTAATACTAATCCTACATGTCACAAACTTTTTGTATTGATCTAAAAAAGTCTATAGAATAAATGTTATAAAAAATAAGCGTCCTTTACTCTACGAAATTGTGTAGAAAAAAATAAAAACAATAATATTTGCCACTGTTGCGACGCACGCAATGTTTTTTTTCGCTCGCATCCGGTACGATGTGCCTAGTGCGAGTGAAAAGTTCGATTGTCACATGCTGCGTGAGTTCAATCGCATATTACGCGTCGTATAATTTAGTTGATAAATCCAAAACATTGAACAAACATCTGAATAACTATCTGAGATACCCCCTTAGGACGATGCTGTTGTTTATGAGCCACCGTGACGGATGGGTTTAGAGTAAAAACATAATAAATTTAATTTCCGGTAATTATATATTAAATTTCATCGTTTTAAATTTGAAAATCCTTCAAAGAAAATTATTATTGAGTATTTTAAAATTTTGTTCGCGATAATATGAAATATTGCTCTCGATCGTTAATTTTTTACAATATATATTCAACTGGTTCAAATTTTTCAGGAAACTTTCATCAAAAGCCAATGGGAAAAGTATTTTTATTTTCATTCAAACTTTTCCTAACAAGATTTTCCGTGGAAACTTTCGCACTTTCAATGTGTTTCTTCGTGCGTAACGATTCATTAAAATCGATTTTCCATCAAAGTTCGCATTATGCGCAACTAAAAATATATATTTCAGCTGAGGCGACACTAATTTCGGCACATTTTATTTCGCCGATAGTTTTTTTATTTACAATTCATAGATAAATTTCAATTTTAAACGCGTTATTACCTCTCAGCTAAAAATAGCTCGAAACTGGGTCGCATCCCGTAGCATGCCCTAACTGAATTACAGCAATCCAATATTTGCATTTACGTGTGCCCTATCTGCTTGAATAAATTCATCAATCTTCCGGAATTGCAGCAATTTGACGGCACTGCAATATGGCGTTGCTGAAATCCATTACATATCTCTACGAATCGCTATGTGATCCGCAAGTTGGATTTTCGTATCTCGTAAAGTTTCATGGGAGACATCATTCATTTGTTTGATGACAAAGTGCTGCTGGATCTCGGAATTGACTGAGAAAGCTATAACTATAAAAAATGGCTGTTGAATTTCCCCAGGGCAAAGGTTATCTTCTATCCGGCTGTCTATTAACTTGAAGAAAGTACCGAGATCACATAAATAATAGGTAGACTTCTATTGCAAAAATCCGATAATAAATAACACAAAAAATTGCTCCCTCTGTTTCACAGGGGGATTAATGCCTATTACTTATTGTGAAACTTTATGTAAATAGTGCAATAAATTTTAACTCATTATTAAAATAATATATATTATTACAACACGTTTGTAAAATTATTTGTAATATCTAATTATGCTTAGCGATGATTTTATTATGAAGTAAATATTCATTTAAATGAATTCAGAGGAAAGCGAGTAAGTAACGAATAAGAATGGATTATGTCAGTTAAGGATTGCGATATTTTTCACAGTAGTCAGGATGGTATTGGGACAGTCTTTTAATAAAAGGGTTCTAAAATGTTTATTTTTTATTTTTAAGAAGGGAGACTATCTAAGCATTTATATTATCATTAGATAATTATGATTATAGTTAAGGTGTTTCCTCTAAAATAAGTACCAGTCTTATATTATTTTTTTTACATACCAAAATCTATATTTAATTAAATATAGTAATGTCATCTTTTTTTGAGACATCACAACTCTTTAACCCTTGAATCCGACCTCATTTTAGATAGGATCTCACATGTCCAGTAGTAAATCTCTGCTTAAATTATTACTTTTTATTCAAATAGTCTGTTCGTAGTTCTTTGGCACTACAGCCATCAGTATTTTCATTCCCTGAAGTCTTCGCTCAATTTTCGACCTCTTAGAAGCTAGTCTTAATAAAGTTTTCGTAATACTTCTGTTTGTAAATGGTCCTTAAAATACTTGTTTGACTTACTTTCTTCCAGCTTGTACACTGTCATTAGAGATTGTGATTTTTTTAAATTATGAAGTTAAAAAAAAACATTTTTTTTCAGCAACCGAAGGATTTAATTTAATATAATAATCGAAAAATCAAGACTAAATACTGAAATAATGATAATATATACTATTATGTGTTATAAATAGTTCATAAATAATAAAGATGAAAAATAAATAATTTATTCTTTAAGAAAATGGCTTTTAAAAAACAGAGACAATCTATTAATTCATCCGATAGTTTTCCAGAGATTGAAAAGTTTTTCTTATTCTGTTTCGACGTTGGTTTTATTCCGTGATGTTTTTAGAAGTTTTAGATCGTTTGTCCATTTTCCAGTTGCCACTTAGACGTTTAACTATTTTGTCAGTATCCTGAAATATGCATCAGCTATTTAATTTAACGCTCTGAATGATAAAGTATTATTATTATTCTTCTAAGCTTAAATTACTTAATTCTGTATGTCATTTTACATAATCTTCTCCAGCTAGTGTGGTTTTAGATAATTTTATTTATTCAGTTTCTGAACTCAAGGATAAAAATCTCCAGAAAAGACAATCAAAATTATTTAGAAATATTTCTTCTGAAGATATGTCTTGCCCGGATTAGATTGCAATAGCAAATATTAAATAGATATCCTGCACACAAACAAATCCTTTGCTCTTCAGTTAGAAATCTTTTTAACACTTTTCTAAAAAAAAAAAATTAAACACAAGGACAATTCATATTTTCAACGAGATATTCATATTTTTTTAAATCGAAACGGTGAATTGAAAGTCTCTTTTTATTTAAATCTCTCAATCAAAATATCTTACGCGATTTTTAAATGACACTTGGTATTATTTATGACTTATTTCAGGGATAGATATTATATTATTTCAAAACCATGTTGAATTTATTTAAGTGTCCATTTTTTTAATAACCTTTCATATCTAACAAGTGAAAATTATGTTATTTTTTGTTGACACATGTCTGCCGCATTGATAGCTATATTTGATCTCTTTATCTCTTACTTTTGTGGTTCACTGTTTTTTTTGTTCCTAAAAATAACGACGTTATAATGACTCAGCTGTATTTACTGAACATGGCCCCTTGCGACTTCTTTCTATTCCTGAAGATGATGAAAAAACATGAAAAGACGACGAAAAAGAATGGAAAAAGCGCTACGACTACTTTGAAGAAGGCAAATTAATATTGATGATTAATAAATTAAGGTTTATTTGAGAAGAGGAAACTCCACGTATTTTTTAATCAAACCTCGTGAGAAAGGGGAAAGAATAAATGGAAAGAATATCAGATGTTGTCTTTTGTCTCGATTTTTCTGCTTTAAACAAGAGACAGGTCTGCTATAAATTGATTTTATCATAGATATATTTTTTTATTATTAAAATATGCACAAAAAAAACCAAACGCCGTGTAAAATCAAAGCGATGAGAATATATATGTTTTTCTATATTTAATTATTTTTCAAATTTGTTTTGCTGCCAGCGGTTTAACGACCCGTACTCTTTCACTCGCCAACAAATCTTCGTGAATACTTTATAATGTGAAAATATGAGTCGCACTGCTGGCGGAATAAGAGTTTCGCAAAGTTTTGCAAAGACGCGAAAAATGATTAAGGCCATCACGACAGGGGGGTCACAAACGAGATTCCAACTTGAAAGACTGTTTGCACACGGGTGTATTTTGAAGGTAAATAAAACGGTTGTCTAATTAAAAGCAAAGACGGAACATGTTTTGAATGAGTTTGCTCAAATGAGATTAAACAAAATGGCACACAGGGACACGAAAACATCGCAAACGTCTTATGGCTGTTCGTTACGAAATCTATCACATTGCGTAATGAGTTCATGTAATCATTTAAAATTAAAAAATAATAATGAAATATTACAAATAAATACTATGAAACCGAATTAGAGTAGTAAACTTATTTGGTGACCCTCTCGTGTTGAGTACGTGCGAAAGTTTAGTGTTTGAAAGCACCGCAAATGCAATGTTTGTATCGTAGGTTGACTCCAATAAGACTCATTAGAGGATTAAATAGAACTCCAGACTTGAATAAAATATATGTGTACAAGATATAAATGTCTGTGAACATATATTATTTATATTTACATAAGTGAGCTGCCTAATTTGCATTAAGCTAAAAATTCCGATTAAATATGAAAATTCAAAGCAAGATTTTCCTACACCAAGCGCCTTGACATCAAACATTAAAATCTCAAACCTCAACAGGTGTGTTAAAAGTGTTTTATATTTAGATGTATTATTCTATAATTTATATTTAAATTTAGTGCTAGATCTTATCGGTTTTAAGCCATTGACAAAATCTAATTTCTAAAAGTGCATCCCTTGATTTACGCGGTATATACGGTCCATGGAAAAAATGCTGCAAAAAATTGATTTTTTGATAAGCCGATAATTAGTAAGTAAAGACGCAGAACGGATAAAATTTTAATGTTTGACCGAAAACTGAAAATATTATATAAGAAAAGTTAATGAAGACTGATATTTTTCTGATTTTTTTTTTATTAAAAATGCAATATATCGAAAAAGCTATAAAAAATACTTATTATAATTAAATATGTGGTTTCATTTACAAATACTGACTCTTACCATAAATGACTTAATAAATATAAATACAAAAAATAATTAAGTCAGTATATAAAATATATCTATATTCTTCTTCTAAATAAATAAAACAATATTTCTATTTAAATGGATATTACAATAGTTTGTGTGTATTTTAAAATAATAGAAAAATACATTATTTAATTAAATATAAATATATAAAAAATATCTTTAAATTAGTTCAGATAATTTCAGCGGAATTTACAAAGAAAAACCACTTTATGCTGATTGTAAAATACCAAGACTAAATTGTCTAATTTTACAGGTTTCCGTGATAAAAATACAGTGATATACACAAGACAACAATTTGTGGATTAATCAAACCTTTAATGGAGTTGTTTTTTTATTTATTTGCAACTTTATTAAATTAAAGTCTAAAGAATTTTGTAATTTTGGCAAAATTTTACCACAAGTCAATAAAAATAATACTATTTTGTGTCGATTGATCTTATGGTATTTAATTGGGCAATAAATAGTTTTTCCTGCGCTTCAGAAGATAAATATTTTCGGAAAATAAAGTATTTGCAGAGGTCAAAATGTCGCTGAAGAAAGCTCAATATGAAACTAAGAAGACACGTATAAAACGTGTCGCACTTTTGATTAAATAATGTTGAACCGTTTTGCACTCGAGTGTGACTTACTTTTCTTATTAAAGTTGTTTTTAAATAAAGATGTCACCGTTTTTTTTAATTTATAATCTTTGTTAACGAGCTAATATTAAACTATTCACTTATTATTTAATAATAGTATCAGGTATGTTGCGTCGCAGACCGAGGACACGCCGCTGTTTCAGAGTTCTCGTCGAACGTGTCACTAGTACGGTTTCACTCACACTTGCGCATCGTACCGGATGCAAACGAGAAGCATCGCGCCCGTGCCTAAACAGAAGCAAATATTGTTTTTATTTTTTTCGCAATTGGGGATAATAAAGATCAATGATTATTTATAATATTTATTCTTTAGACTGTTTTAGACAAAT
>JAGXCT010036612.1:0-32364 GCA_022495035.1 Philopotamus ludificatus | reverse complement strand
ACCATAAGCGCAATGATTTTTCTCCCTCGCATCCGGTACGATGTGCCGAGTGTGAGTGAAATCATGCGATTGACACGTGAGGCGAGAGCCGATGTTAGCGGCGAGCGCTCAGTCTGTGGCGAGACATCACTGAGTCCGCTTGTGTATTAGGCGTCATATTGTTTAGTTAAATAGTGATGAAAAACTCAAAATATTGACTAAATTATGAAGCATATCATGAATAAATATTTTTATTCTTAGAATAATCTATTTTAAAGTATCTATCTATATCTTGACTTAAAATGCTTGGGGTCTATTTTCTATTTTATATAGACCCCCTTCGGATGACGCCGTTGTTTTTTTTTAATATGTTTATTTTACATTGAATTTTGATAAAAAATATATAACAATGCGGAATCCCAAATGAGGAAGGCGTATAGAATTTGTGGGAGGGTAACTGAAATGTATATATTTTTTTATTTGTTTTTATGTTATCGGCGAAGTTTTGCCAACGTTGAGAAGATAAAGACAGAATCACTAAATAAGTTAAAAGCCTAACAAAGTTAATTTTGAAAAAAAAAAAAACTGGAAACAAATTTAAGAAGAAAATATTTTTCATATATGTTTTTTGCCAAACCGACTCCATGCTTTATTATGAGCTATTATGTTTTTTTTATATAATATAAGGGAGTCATGGAACATGTTCCATGATTATCCTTATTATCTTTAACCTTTTCCACTCAAATGGAAAATAATTTTCTACAAAATAGAGACACGTTTTTTTTGTTATTTATTTATAACACAAACATATTTTATTGAATAGGATATTAGATCAAACCTATAGATGTTTCCAAATTATTTTACTAATGAAAATCTTTTGTTATATATTCGTAAAATAAAATTAATGAGAGTAGAACTTAGATTCGGCCAAAAATGGTCAAAGTGGAGCGGGTTAACGTATTTCAAAATACTATTTTAATTTTTCAAAATTTAAATTACAATTATTTTCGTATTAGCCGGCTTCCTCCCCCCCTGGTACCAGTATCCCGAGCGCTAGGTCCTCGAACAATAAACCCTCTCTCCACGTATTCCAGAGCCTAATGAATTAGAAGCCCTCAAGTTTCATTTGCTTTGACTAATGAAAACCTTTTAGTGCCAGTAAAACTGTTGACCTAACGTGTATACATTCCGTGCTGAATACTCTTCGAGTTTTCTTCATTTTGTGCTGTCGAGTATCATCATTAGTGAGGCGCTTCATAAATCCCGTTTCCAGCCACGGGACACTATTTGCGTTCGCCGCTTTGATACTTTAATTTTGATACTCGATTCGGGGCAATTAAAGAACGGACAATTGTGTAAATTCTGCGATTGTAATTACGCGGGCTGTTCAAATGGCCGCTTATTAAAAATACAGTCGGCTGATAAACGATTGTTTGTCTTCGCCGTCATAACACGGGTCCGCGTCCTCGGCCCGTCTCTACCCTTCGACGGTACATTGTCTCAGGCAGCTGATAAAAAATGTATCCGGTCGGTCGGATGTGGGCCCTGTGTACACTGGCGCCGTGTCCCTTTTGTGGGACTCGAACTTAAGACGTCACTGTTAGTATTCAATCACTCGGCCCGGGGCCGCCGGGGGACCCGCCGGAGGGGGAGGGACAAACAGAAAAATGTTGCCGGGAAACACTCGCTGATCTCTCCCCGGGGAACAAAGAGAAGACAAATGTTCAAACAACGAAAATGAAGACGGTACCCTTCCTCTCAAATATACACAAATAATGTATGAGGGATCGGCCCTTTGTTATCCAAAGGTGGGATCCGCGGCGGCGCACCCTCCCCCCAGATACTAATTGGGAAGCTGGTCGTTTGTTTGCTTTCTATGCATTTCTCCTACGATTAATCACACAAAAATCAACATATGCCGGAACAAATATTATTTTTGGATTTATCGCATGAATAGTTTCAATAAAATATTTAAGAAATGGAGAGAACCAGCGAATGCCATCTTAATCTCCTCTCTGAGAGATAATTTACTTCAAAACAGAATATAATAATCATTGATTCGGAAGAGCTGAATTTCATCAAACGAAACACAAGTTGCTTCAAATTCAGGGGAGATTTATCAAAATAAAAAAAACAAGTCAGAATTCATCCTCTTAAAGACTACAATAATTAAATCTGTAATAACACCATTAAATATTTCAGACATTCCAGCTCTCTTGTTTTCAATATTTCAGATTATTTTTATTACTAATAAAATAAATAAATATTAGGTCGTTTAGCATTAAATTTGTAGAAAAAAACATCGTTTATTAAAAATATAAGACATAGTTTTATTCATCAATGTTTCAATTTCAGGGGGTAATTTATTCAGCCCGATGGTGTAAAATCCTGGTAATCGAGATTCAAAGAAAGCTTGGAAAACCTGTTTTACAGTATTATTGCAAATAAATTGTTTTTCTTTGATCAAGTTATTCAAATTCTGGAAAAAGTCGTAGCTAGTGGAGGCAAGATACGGTCTAGCGCTGTCGTGCAATCTAGACTGTTTTTCTGCAAGTTTTGGATCATTTGGTCCAACTGGTTTCAGTATATTTCTACCGTGATCGAACCCACAATTTAAATTATAATTAACTGATTTTAGCTCAGTAAATTAAAATTGTTAACCGATCCACCGCGACGACTCAAACAAACCGCGTCATCTGGAGGGGGTATATTTATTATGGAAAATAGACCCAAGCATTTTAAGTCAAGATATTGCCTCTACTCTT
Source organism: Philopotamus ludificatus (assembly GCA_022495035.1). Taxonomy (NCBI): domain Eukaryota; kingdom Metazoa; phylum Arthropoda; class Insecta; order Trichoptera; family Philopotamidae; genus Philopotamus; species Philopotamus ludificatus. The sequence continues at coordinate 29,620 of JAGXCT010036612.1, read as the reverse complement.
TAAAAAAAATGGTTTTATTCTTTGCAATGTCCCGTCACAGACTGAGGATACGCCACCGACTAATGCGACCGCCGAATTCTTGCGGCACGTATCGACTAGTACGTAGACACTCGCACTTGGCACATCGTACCAGATGCAAGCGAGAAAAATATCGCGCGCGTGGCAACAGAAACGAATATTGTTGTTTTTATTATTTTTTCGCAATTGCGGACAATAAAGGTCTATAACTATTTATAATATTTACTCTATAAACTTTTTTAGACAAATACAAAAAAATGAAGACATATAGGATTTATATTAAAAGAGTTATTTAAGAAAAGTCAAAAACTTTAGTCCTAAATAGAACCCATCGGCAAGGCTAAGTACATTAAACATCAACGATAATTTTAGGGCACTTTGAGAAGGATCTGGATCGACTGTCACTTTTAGCTCTTTATTATCTGTCTTATATTCTAACAAATTGTTATGTAGGAATATTAAAGCAAAATATACCGTATGTACCAAAATAACTGTATTTTCATGTAAGACCTCATATTTAATCATTGTACGAATTTCCCTCTTTTCCATCTTTAAACAAAAATTATAAATAATAGATTTTTATTATTTTATAAAGCGAAAAACGAATCAGAGAGGACAAATATACGTGACAGCTTTCTAACAAAAACAAAAATGTGTCAAAAGTAATACTAACATGAAATAAAAACTGTCAAAGTTGACCATAAAGTCTTACTACAAATTTCTTCATACATAATAGTTTGATATTCATTATTTCAACAAAGAGAAGTATAAGAGTAGTAAGAATATATGTATATAATATGAATATCACAATGGAGCTAAGGACGCTGATTCAATTTTATTCTTTATATTTGAGGCATTTATCTATTTGGTATGATTTCACGTTGAAGCAAAGTACAATTTCTGAAGATCGATAATAATCTTCAATAAAAAATCGTTTTCAATTTTTTTTGGGATTGTTGAATATGGCAAATCTTGATTTTATGAGTGTTTATTTATTTCCCTACTTTTAAAAAAACATCGATTCTAAAGCTTTAGGACGCGAAGAATGGGAAAGCCATAAGAAATCATCATCACTCTCACCCGAATATAATATATTTATCGACATTTTTAAGAGCTACTAAAAAAATCATTATTTTATAGAAAACTTTCCATGCCTTATTAACATATTGCCAACGTAGCGAATTGCGGTCAAACATGAGCTCTGGGGCCTAAAAATCATAACTTTTTTATTAATATAATATTAAGCCTAAAATATAACTACTTGAACTTCAAAATTAATAAGATACTTAGTGCAAAAAAAAATTATATCTTACAGCAGAGGTCACCAAGCTGTAGTTGATTGTTGATTATGAATTATAGTTCTAAAATAGTAATTAATAACCAGGGTATCTGTAAATTTTAATTAAATGTGCATAACATATTCATAAAGTTACAAAGAAAAAATATAGTGATTTTGTAATAGAATCATTACAGATTGTATATATCATAAAATATATTTTTTTCGATTAATTAACATCTAAAATTCAAGTGGCCATAGTTTGAACATAAAAAAAACATGTTCGTCTCGGATGTATGTGGTAACTATACGTTGCAAAAACGACTATCTCCCACCCCCTGCTCGCTCTCACCTCTCCAGTATCCCTACACGTTAAACCTAATCTATCCGTCCGGCTGTCCGTTGGCTAGAGGGTCACTCAATTAGTTAGACAATGGGCGGAGCGGGCTCGTGTTTAATACATGTCACGTGCGCCAGCGCGCCGCCCCCTTAATTAATCATCGAAGCCTTATTAATTAATCAACGACGAATTAAAAAAAAAGTGTACCGGCGCACAGTCCATTTGCGAGCCAGGGCCGCAATTAATAACTCGGCACGGGCCGCCCAGGGCGATTTTTCCGGCGGGGCCCTCCTTTTTACATTTTTCCATATTCGTCGCATGTGCTTTTAATATGTGCGGTTGGAGACTCCGAGCAATACAGGATGACACAAAACTCTCATTTTTAAAACCTCAATTAAAGAAATACCCTAATTGGATGGACCAGATATGTAGCAATTAATCCATATGCTATGATTTTTTTTCTTGCATAGAAAATGATCGATTAAAATGCATGTTGTGCTAAAATTATTTACGTTTTATTTTCATAAAATATTATACATATTTTTTTAATGAATCTTACTTTTTTTCAGGGAATGAAAACCAATGTTGTATATTTTTTTTAAAATTTAATTAGCACATATTAATTGCCGAATACTTTTTAATTAAAAATCGATGCGAAATTGTGCGATCATGCTGTATTCATATACATCGTTCAGCCAATTAGCGATACGCTGTGCAGAGCCGCCTCAATATCACATGGCGAATTGATTTATCATCTTTTTTTTCAAAGGAAAATTTTTTAATACTCTGCAATATTCCGCAGTATTTTGATTGGAAGGAATTACGTATCTCTACATTTCTAAAAAATTATACACGTGCCGTAAAAATCACATTTTTTATATCGTGTCGGTTGAATTGGGCCCCGCAGCAATTTCGACTTTGTGAGCAGCGTAGACTTTACTCGCTTTTTTTTAAATGCATAATTTAATTTAAAGTTATACGCTACATGGAAAATGCAGTGAATTTTCATTCACTGGCATTTGTTAAATTGCAACTGGATAATTCCAGGGCGCGTTGGTTGTGTCGCGGCCAAATTCATTTCGTTCTATGCCGGTTCGCTCGAGCGCCCTCGTATTCAATTTGTATCATCAAAATTATGTAAGTCATTTTTAATATACATATTAATAAGTAAAATTCTATAATACAATATTAAAATTTGGGTTTTGTGCGATTTGAGAGCGTGGATTATAATAATTGATCAATTGGTATAGATTCACGTTATTTTTCTATACATTTAAAAAAAAAGTATTTAATCGGATATCAGATCAAACCCAATAGATATTGTTATTCATTTTACCATTGAAAATCTTATTTTTTACATTCGTAAAATACACTAAATGAGAGTAGAATGTAGATTCGACCAAATATATCCAGAGTGAAGAGGTTAAATGTAAACGGTTATTTAGAGAAAGAAATACCTGCATCTGTCCTAACTCATAATTAACAATGCTCTAACTTACGCTTTAAGTCTGCAGGATTATCTCCTTCCTACAAACACTACTCCTAAATTCAGCCCATGGACCAATAGGTTTCAATAATTTCAAAAAACCTGACATAGAATTATTCCTGAAAGAGTTTTAGAATTATTACTTTACAATTGTTCATTGCATATCGCTCATTTCCAAAGCCTGGCAGTAATCTTCCTACACAACAATGAACTGTGCTTGGAGGAATTTGTGGTTAGTGGCTGAAAGCGACTTGGAGGCTGTATCCAGAGTGAAGGATTTTGTCTCTATGAGTAGTTCCATGAGTCTTGATGTGAGGAGGAGGTGTAGTGAAGAATCTAGTAAGAAGTGGTTGATGAGAAGATGCAGGAATTTGAGAAAGAAGAGCAGTAGACTAAGGCAACTAAGCCCCACTAAGCCGTAATAGCATTATTTGAAATTATCAAACAAATTAATATTACTGAAACTTTCAGAAAGATCATTAAGATTAAGAAAAAATAATATTCATTTGATAGATGTTAGTAATATTCAAATTTGATGATTCTCAACCAGATCCAAGTAGGGAAAATGACAGTAAAATGGACAGGGACGTCTACTGAGGTATTACTATATATTAGGGGGACCCATAAGTAGTGTCGTTTTTTTCAATGAAATTGAAAACAACATTTTTCTTATAATTTAATTAACTTTTCTTATACAAAATAATTCCCCATAATATCTATAACCTTCTGCCACCTTTCTTTCAAATCATCCATGCCCTTCTTGTAAAAAATTCTGCGCAGCTTTTGACTAAAATAGTCTGAAGAGCTGTATTCACCTCTTCATGGGAATTGAATTTTGATCTTTTTAGAAAATGTTCCATAAGAACCAGAAATAAGTAAAAAATCAGATGAGGAGTGCAGAAATCCGGCGAGTGGAAGGATCTACAGCAAGATTTCGACCATCCAAGATCCTGATTTTTTTTATACGTCAATTTCGCAACATGAGGTCGCGCGTGAATGCGTGTGGGACCCAAACACCTTCTTTTTGAATCTTTCTCAACGTCTTTATAATCCTCTGAGTACTGGGCCAGGATGTACCGACTTTTTCGGGTAGTCTTCGATTGCAGAATTTACGTCTGCTTCATCCCCCTGGACTGGTCGTCCACTTTAGGGCTCGTTTGCCAGCGCAAATCCGCAAGATTTAAATTTTTCCCGACCATCGAGTAAGCATTTCCTGACATCCAATGTATCACCATCAAAATCCTCAAATATCCTTCGTAGCCTCCGTCACTTTTTTCTTTTTTTAAGATGATATTGAAAAATTATGCAGAAGCTCCGCAAAGTTGTTCCACGACGGACGTCATCCTCAGTGCCTTAGAGGATAAAAAAGAGCCGTTTTTTGGCTAAATGTCACTGACGGGAGATGGCGCTACCGCAAGATTAACCTTTAACACCCTCCTTGCTGCCTACAGGCCTTGCAGGGGAGACTATTTTTTTAAAGATGGCAGATGAAAAACGCAGCCTTTACTGGTGCCTAATATTCACAATCAATATCTTCATGTTTGTCAAGCCACGAGACCCTCCTCCACCGGTTGATGTTTGGGCCTACTCTCAGAGTGTGAGGTCAATATAATAGCCAATGTTTGGTACCATAATGGGAAATAATGTGTGATGCTTTAACGGCCATTTATAAAAGAGTGTGTTGTATGAACTCAAATTCAATATTCAAGAGCTTTTTTTATTACCAAATATTTTATAAATAAATTGCTGAATCTGCCAAGTTTCGCTACTAAAAGCCTAATTTTGGGTCCGCTCTACATATGAGAAAAATCCGTACTGATAGTAATATACGACATTGAGTAGAATTATATTTTTATAATAGTTTAACAATAAAAAATCTTATATATTTTCATTTAGGCTTATTTTAAAAACTGTGTTATAAGAAGCGATAATCAATCAACAATGAAACATTGTTACACGAACATGCAATAGGAAAATCTTTTTCATTATATCGTGTAATACGAGGTATTACATGAATGAAAATGGAATATACATTACAGCTAAGTTTAAACTCTCCATTTAGTTGAATTGATCAAAAAAAAAATCCAACAATCGAGTTAACATATTCATGCCAAGACCCCCATAATCGGCTCTGATCATCATTACGCGGCAACGGCGCACAATAGGCCGCAACGAGCTCAGGTGGACCATTACACTAGTAATGCGACCTTTATTGCGAGGATCGCAAAAGGTTAATCATAAAACATGCGAGTCGCACTTTAGTGCCGAAGCGATCACACTTTACGATCGTGTCCCATAGTAATTGAATTAACCGCTTTCGCTGAAACAACAGCAATTACGGCGCCGATTCGGTACATCTGCTCAGTGCCGCTGTAAGCCGTGCGGGGATCCGAGAGCGCCACCGGTCCGCTTCCGGTCGGTCGGTATCGGCGGTTCGCATCATTCGAAAATGTCAATCGTTAATTCCCACCTGAAACTTTTGCCCGCCGACTATTTTTAGGCGAGGTAACAAAGCAGCAACACCGGGTCAGAATAAATTAATCCTTCCAGTTTAAGTTAGTGCCGAGTGCTTTAAACCGACCGAATCTGCGGAGCTGCGCAATTTATTCTTCGGCAAGTTCTCTCGACAGGGAGGTGGGGGGATACATTACACCCCCCCCCTCCATCCCAGTCCCTTTCTATTCCCACCAGCCCGTCGAATCAATAGGGCGTGTAAGTTTTGCGATCGGCTAATATTTTCCATTTGGAACTAATAGAGTAAATCCGCAGATTTATTTACCGAGTGTCTGAAAATATTTGCAAGGCGATCGATCAAGGACTTAACCTTAGATTTTCGGCGGTTGCGAATCTCCAAAGTCGTAAATACCCCCGGCCCAGTATCAAACTGGGGCTTAGGCGTCATCATTGGGGCTTCGACTATAAAACAACTTGGTTGAGTGGTCAAGTAAAAGTTTGTTATTTATTTGACCCGCTTTCATCGCAGAAATTACACATGTTTTTTTATATTTTTTTAGAAAATACTGCTACTCAATCTGTATATTTATGTATGTGAATGTTTAACGTTTGCAATATGTGCAAATTCTGCATTTCGAATCGATTTTGCTCGAGTTACGTCTGCGGCTGGTGAATGAATGCCTATCCGCAGACAGCCACAGTCTTGGGTTTCAATCATGCCTGAAAGATTTTTCCGCTGAAATGCAGATTGAAAGTGGAACAAAGCACTACATAAAGGAAAAATACATCTCCATATTTTTTATGTATAAATATGCAATAATATTGAGTTGGTGCATACATATTGGTTTTTTTTAAACAATATTTATTATGAAATAATGATCCAGAAACAATATTTATTATTAAATAATAATCTGGAATGATAAGAAAGATTATCGACTTGCATATTTATAACTTGAGAGTAAAAGATTATATTTTTAATACAAAAACGCCTGATAATTGTGTACCAACCAGTACCGATCATTGAAATCCGCTCAAGTAAATCCTCAGAATATCTCAAATATTTGTAGCTGTGTCAGTTTTGTATTTTTTTTTCTAATGATACAAGTTATTCTTCATTTATACACAAAATGATATATTGTTATCAATATTTACAAAAAATAACAAGATTTAAAGATTCACTTTAATTTAACACGGAACATATATTTTTATTATGTTTTTTAAATATTTATAGGGAAAATACTTAAAATAAGATTAAAAGAGAAGAATATTTTAGGCATATAGAATGAGCGGCATTAAATCCACGAAGTTCTAAATTGTTTCTGCCCTTATCTCTTTATACTAGACCTTTGATATTGATGTTATTAGTAATTTTAAACTTGCAGGTTTCTCTGTATTGACTTTTGTTTCAATTATGTGCCACAAATTTTCGTTGGGATTTAAATCAGGACTAAAACCTGGCCATGACAATATCAAAATATCAAGTTTTTCTATCAAATCTTTGACCAGTGAAAATAAGAACGGGAAAAGTTAGATATTTTTTTTTTAGATATTAAATATTTTTTTTACCGTTTTAGCTCGATAGCATAGTGCAGAATCGTCGTTTATAAAAGACAGAGGTCGTTCTATAGATGGAACAAGGTTCTCATTGATGATTCTTTCATAAACTTCTGCATTGACCGTTCCATTAACGAACACTAAATCTGCAATTCCATAATAAGAAAAGAATCCTCAAACCATTTTCCTGCTGGATGCTTCAAAGTTGGCCTGATTTTTCGTCAAACTTTCTTTCTAACATACAGAATGTCATCCAAATCAAACAGGTGTTAATTTGCTTACATCCGAGAAGATAATTTTCTCCCAGTCCTTTTTAGTCCAGGTTCCGTAAATTTTTGCCCATTGGAGTCTTTTGGAGTGCATTTGTTTCAAAAGTGGTTTTTTTTGCACCGGTAATCTTGCATAAAACCATCTTCCCTGAGCCTTCTGCGTATTGTTTCGACACTGATCTCAGTTTCTCCCCGTCTGATAAAATCTGTTCTTATATCCACTGCAGTTTTAAAATAAATCGTTGAGCAGAACATTTTTAAATGACGACTTTCTAGAGCGGTTGTCTTCCCCTTTAGTCCTGGTCCTTTTTTGAGTCCTACAGACTCAGTTTTTGGAATTTCTTAAATGGAGTCTCTTAAAAAGAGATTGACTAAACTGTATCACTGCTGGAATTTTTCGGGTACTTTGATTTACCTTATAAGGTCGCAATTTTCGTTTTTTCATTTGAGTTAATATTCTTATAAGTAAATGTTCTCTTTTATTTTTAACTATTTTAGCACTATTATAATTATATATTACAACAACTTATGGTAAAGTAGTGAGTTAAAACAGTCTTTAATGCACGATTCTGTAATAAATGTGTATATTTTTATAAATAATACTTTATTTCAGTCGTTATTTAAATTTTCCGAGTATAAACTGCTTTTGATTTTCAATAATTAACTTATAGCGGGATGATACTTCGTCTATTTACGTTTTGAACGTAAATATGAAAAATCGCACAGTTCTTTGCGGATTTTTTCCCCGCTCGCAAATAAACAAGGGGCAATAAACGAAATCGTCAATTTCCATTTTTATTGGCGGCACCTCGATACAAAATTGATTACGGCCATACGTCACAATATCGGGGACGGCCAGATAGCGCTCCGGCAATAAATAATATACGAAAGAGTATCGAACGGTAGGCAATTGCCGACAATCGAGCGACGTTTACGATAGACGCCGGAATGAATTTACGCGTCGCGACGCCCGCGACAAGAATTATGGGTGGCCCGGAAATCGCGCTAAAAGCCCCATCTTTGCCTTGTTTATGCTGAATAATGGCATTTTTATACGCGCTCGGAGAGGTGGAGCGATTGTCTGTGGTAACACGTGGATTCGCAATCGTGCCTCTCGCAAAATTCCTAACATTTTATGATATTTTATTTAATTGCTGAGCCGCCTGTCGAGTATATTTTATGCTTTTCCCTAATTGAGTTTTACAATATAATAGCTACTTTTCGCTTTCATTGTTTTTTTCAACACTTTCGATGAACTAAAAGTAGATATTATACAAAATACAAATTTCTGATCTAAAATATATAGACGATCTATCCATGTCGTGGGATAGTTTTAAGTTAACAAAAATACTTGAACTCCTCAAAAGAATAGAAAGCGAAAGTGAGAAAGTTAGACTATGATTATCAATAAAACCAATCAGCTATCCATATCAGATAACTTTCTAAATCTAGAAAGGGTTGTGGATTACATCTTGTCCTTACGAATAACGAAACTGTGCGTAATAAGAAAAAAAGATGGCTAAAAATGCAATGTTTAACTATCATAATTCTAGAATATATAAAATATAAATTAAACAGATTCAGAAAAACTTGAAATTGCCAAAGGTGATAAATTCTCAATCACACGTCTCAAAAAGAATTTTCGCTACCATGGGCATCTCGTTAGAAGAAAAGATTAAATATAGGTAGAGGATTTAGAAGAGCTATAGTCGAGAGCATACAAGAATTTTCAGCTTAAGTGAAAGTTAACAATCCATTATGTTTATCATCGCAAACACCATTAAATTTAAGACGTCCTCTGCTAAATCCAAAATATTATGTGGTAAGAAACATTTTAGGTTTAAAAGGGCTTTAAAAAATCGCTCTTATGCAGTCGAAAATGTTTGTCATTATAGATTAATGATCATCATCAAAATAAAGTCACAGTGAGTATTAAAATAATTCAAGCTAAGGTCTATGTTTGCATGAAGATTTGAAGACTGGATTCAAATGTATAAAGAATGTAGAAAATATATTATAAAATAATTATATATTAGGTAACTGGATAAGAGAGTGCAAGTCGACGTTATCCATAACGACTTGAAAAAGCGTTTGATGAAGTCGATCATGCTAGACTCATTTTAAAAATAGCTAATTTTGGCTTCTTGGATAATCTCGAGTTACCTTACAGAGAGAAAACAATATGTGACATATGACTGCCAAACGTCGTATGCTTACAATATACCTTCCGGTATTCCACAGGAATCAAATTTAGGCCCTTTACTATCTACTTTATTTTTAAATGATATTCATCGGGTTCTTAATTGTAAATTCTCACTTTTCGCAGACGATTTAAAAATATTTCGATCCGTTTTAAAAAAATCCTTGAATTCATAGTTTTTGTCAGACACCTATTAGATTACTAACTTAGTTCAGTTGCTGTTAACTTGTATTATCGTAATGCCGATCACGCATTGTTTTTTTTATAAAAAATAAATAAATAATAATTAAACGTACAAATTGTGGTTGCAAAAAATAATCTTATATAATTTTAAATATTGAAAACTCCACGAACTTGAGGATTTTTTTTATTTTCTTAGTATTATAATTAAATATAAGGCACTAATTATTAATTTGCACATCTGTTAGGCGCTTGCAGCAAAGCGCAGTGACGTCACGGGCAGCCTTGTGACTCTCTGCGTGCGATCTCGTCTTCCCCCCCCTACCGCTCGCTTTGTTTGATCAAACTTAAGAAAAGCTCCTTAAGACCGAGTCGAATTCGCTACTCGTTTTAAATTTTTCTCGCAGGGATTTCACAGAATCATTTTAATATTGTTCAATGGCGAGGATTCCCCGCTACACGATTTCCACGTCGCTCCCTAGTAATGTGTATTCCAAAGCGCTGTTTCTCTTTGTGATTTCGTTTGAGTTTCTTCCAGACATTTGAAAGTATAATTTTTTTCGTATATTTTTTTTTGATGGCACCCCCTCCCTATCATCACCCTAGCGGTCTGTTTTTTTGCAGATGATCGTACATACCTTCATTAAACAAACATGAATATTTATATGTGTACTGTGGTCTTTTGGCCGTTCTTACGTTCAGACGCTGCTGAATACGATTCAGAGAAACAGTATTTTGATATCAGAGTACAATGGGTGTCTTCTGGATTGCTCCAGCGATGCATAGCTGAATGCTTGCGATTCTAGTGGGAAGATGCCTTTCGAGAATTTCATCGTTTCTATTGTAGAATTAGTGAATGGTTCTCACTTACCTATGACGGTGAGGTTCACTTTGCTGTTCCTCGTCTGCGCCACCTTGAAGTCTACCCTGCATCTGTAGAGTCCCTGATCGGACTCCCTAACCCTGTCTACTCCCAGCTGAGCTGGTTTTCTTTCCGGCATGAAATACGCCCGATTGGCCAGCACTGCCTCGTCTGACCATCTCTCAGCTATGGCAAAGTCTCGCTCACGTGCATCCACACTGAAAAATAAAAATTGAACAATATTAATTATTATAAAAATTATTCTGTAGTAAATTCACCAATAAAGAAAACCTTTAAAAATTAGATTATAACTGAGTTAGAGTAAGTTAAAGCTAAACAAAAAAAAAATAGGATACATATTAATTAATAAAAGCAATTATATAACGGTAATGGTATAAATTATTAAAAAATACCTATATATAATAAATCCGGTAATAAAATTAGGCCGATACATCCACATACACGATTCATTTAATGAATATTTATATGTTTTCATTCGAAAATAATAATTATTGTAACACAGAACGCAATTTATATGCAAATTCGGCCGTTTTTATTTCATTTTAATGTCGTAAAAGAACTTAATGATAACAGCAGTGCCAAAAAAAAAAAACGAGTAGCGGCAAAAAATCTCATTATTTTAATTGCTTTACCCTGTTACTATGTACCGAGCGCAGATTCGCGACAAACACCTCAAGGTTAAACGAGTGAGAGCAAATCTTTGTAATTATGAATTGTTTCGCCGTTTTTTATAAAATGTTTATTCTGTACGGAAAAAAACCGAACTATTTATCACCGTAGAGGAACCCGTGTAAAATAAACAAACTACGCTTTATTATAGTGTCGCAAATATTTTTTAATTTAAAATAATCTTCGGGTAAATTGCAAAGTACTACTAGAGGGTTATCGCATTCACTTTCTCTCGGTCGGCTCTCTTGTTGACGGTTGTTTTTCGCAAGGACCAAATATATATTATCCACTTAAAAGTTTGCGGTTCCATGTATCTGACAAGCTGTGTTATTCCCATGGCCGACAGCTCGTCCTTGTCGGAGCAACAGTTGGAGAAACACTGTCTGTAGACATCTTGTCTGTGGGTAAAGTTCATCTCGGCTAAGTGCGAGAGATAATTGAGTTTAGCCATTTTGCTCTGTGTGATGTTTATCCGATTTTACACCGAGTAAAAATAGTAGGACCACAATGGCAGACGACAAGACGGTCTCGAAGACACCAAACTTAGTTCGATAATAGAAAATAACTGCTGATGGTCTGTTATGTATCTGGCGAGAGCACTTCGCCACTGCAATTTTTATTGGAAAATTCGGTTTTACAGTTCATATTCGATATAACTTTGACTACGTGTACGACGATAGCAGATATGTACTTTTAATCAACGATAGTTTTAAGTATGTTAAGAACAGAAATTTTAAATAATGTAAAACTAATAATAAAGACCTTGCGTTATTTCATCTAGTTTTTTTTATTATTTTCCTATTGACCACAAATCACATGAAACAGTTACAACACCACACTCTAAATCACATGCATGTTTACGCACATTTTTTCCTAAATTGGACTCCATCTTCGACCAAAACAAATTCAAATGTGTTGTTTGTTGGTCTGTAATAAGCTTACTCCGGGCTCATTGGAGAGATTAAAATCCCTAGAACGGAATTTTATCATCGTATTTATATGGCCGAAAATAAATATAGTACTTTATAGGATAAAATTGCTAGTAATTGCTTATTTGACAATTATATTACTTACTGGGGCTTGACTTAAGAGGAAAAATGGAAGTGTCGATGAATAATAGGATTTTTTAAATAAAATTCTGACTTATTTAAACAAATCTTAGAGGCCTTTCCTTGCGTTTCGGCTTATTCTGACATAAAGTTGAACACAAGTCAAGCGCGTGATTGTTTCGTGACCAAGCCCACGTGTATGGGTGGGGATCCGTACACGTGTCGACTAAGAAGCCGTGTAAAAAAATTGACAAAAACCACGATTTTTAATATAATTTATTATTATTATTTGTATTATTAATTCATGTCGTCATCCAAGCTCCCTTTTTAACCCTTCAATGTACTGGAATATATTCCATGTTTAAACCTCTCAATGATCTGGGCTTGAGAGGATAATTGATCTGTACTATTTTAATAACTCGATCATCGGATGCTTTACTGCAGGGGTTCTTAACCTTATTGTGGATGCGGGCGCATTTAAGAATTATATGAATAGTGGCGGGCGCAGTCCGATTTTTAAAAACTTACAACATTTATCTAATTCATTGTTCCTGAACAGCTTTTCATATGTATTTTTTACATTAGTTACTAAATTATTTATTTTAATTATAATTATAAATTTAACTTATATTATAAAATAAAATATATTCAAAATAACAAGCACATTTTGTGCGATCTTTGACATTGCATTTTACTTCCTATTTTTCAAAGTTAGGAGTGTAAGATGATAATCGTAAATAATCAAGGTTGCTATTGATTAGTTGAGATCTGGTTTTTAATATAATTATGTTCATGATGGAAAATAAAGATTCGCACAAATATGTAGAACCAAAATGGGATTTAATTTTGTAAGCTCCATTTTTCAAAAGAGGGTACTTTTTATGGTCAGCTAGATTTCAAATATTTTTATTCAGTCAGCACGATTTTAATATGATGTCATTTTTAACATTCAAAATTTCATCTTCAATTTTAATATTTCAGAAACGTCTAACCAGTATTAAAAGGATTAACAAAAAATGTAACCAAGAGTTCGATAATAAAAAAAATGCTGGAATCTACTTTTAAATCGCTCCAAAAGCTTCTTAAGGTTAATAATAAATAGTTTTAGGTAAAAAATATCACTTTTTTTATTCTTGGACATATTCAAGAGAATTTTTCGACAAATTATTTATCCAAAACTTTATTTTTTGCTTTAAAGGCTTTTATATAAATCATTTCTGCTAGATCTTTAATGATCCCTTGAAGTTCATGCTTTAAATTGTTCAATTTTTCACAAATATCCGTTAAAGAAGTCAAGTCCATCAGCTTGTAGAAGGCGCACGAAAATATCAAAGGTGCACATACGCCCGCGGATATAGGGTTAAGAACTCCTGCTTTACTGCATAAAAATATCATCACTTGATATTTTGCTCTTTTGAAGCCGTTAGCAGCTTTTTGAGATTTGGATAAATAAATTTTGGTAGGTATTTTCTTCCAGTATTATCCATCCTAGTCAGGTGTATATAAATTTTCTTTAATTAATTCCATAAATTTTGGAAAAAATGCGCTACTCCTCGTTTAATTGCGTAAAAAACTCATACTTCGAAAAATGGATGTAGTTAATTATATAGAAATAATTTGTTGATCATTTATTCCTAGGTTTGTGCAACGGAACGTTTTCCTGGAGAAAAAAGATCGCACGCCAACAATCGAAACCGTATTTGAAACTTGACTGGTTTCGCACACTTGACTCGTTTTCAACTCGCATCGCAAATAAGTTGATGCGGAGGGCCTAACTCGCACTCGTGTACGGTGAGATGTTGTGTTCAGATCGAAAACTGATTGTTGTCGTGACTAGGTTGAAACAAGTTTGCTACTCGAGTCGCGAAACTGTCGACCCGTGTGCGAAGTGCCTTACATAATTTAAATAAATTAAAGAAGACTAAGACGATTTTGTGGATAAAAAATAGATAGCGATTTTATTTTTAATTGTTTTATTTAGCCATTAAACATCACGAGCTTATCTTTGGCATGTTCAAGATTTTTTTAAAAATAATTTATAAAATAATGAGTTTTATAACATTATTATAGATCATCGGTCCATTGCAATTTTTTTCTATAATTGGATTGATGTGAAGATATTTTTCAATATCCTTCATGTCAACAAATTATCGGAAAAAACTTTTTCTGTGTACAAAAAATACAATACGGAGAGTATATTTTTGCAAAATATTAAAATATTTACATACGACCAGAGAGATAGGGAGAGAGGGAGGAAGAACGATCAGGCCGTAGATATCTAGCAGCAGGTTTCGCACACAGGATCGGCACCCGACATACATATATTCGCAATAAAAGCTCCCGAGCAAAGAGGGTATGCCTCCGCGTCCCTCCCACTGCCAATTGATTCCGATAAATTTCTTTGGCAGGAAGTGACCCAGAAATATCTCATGTATATTGAAAAATCTGCAAAGTGCCAGACATAAATAAAAGTCATCCGAGATGGGATTTTATTTTGCTACAGAGTCGCCTGTTTGCATTCAAGGAGATTTATGCGACACGCGCAAATATGACGGTACGACAAATAAAAACTTCGACGACGGGGACGACGAACACTCAGAGATTTATTCAGATTTTCATCTCTCCGCGGTGTAATCGGGTGGGTCGATTTGGAATGTGTCCGTTACCTGTATATCGGCGTGCCCAGATCCTCCCTGTACCACAGCACCAGCAGCACGGCGTCTCCGTAGTCGGTCGTGGAGATATCGCAGGGGAGATAGACCGGCTCCCCGGCCACGGCCTCCAGCTGGATCAGGGGAACTGAAACAGGAAAACGAAAACTTTGAGTGATGGCTCCCAAATTACAGCTGGATTGTTAGCGTAGAGCATTCCTGAAAACTGTAAACCTGACCTGTCAGATTGATAGATGTACTCTAGTACCTTCATCTCAGTGCTCTATAAGTATGCACACACATATACCCACACATACAGATTAGAGGTAAACATGTGCGAATAAATTATATACATATATAATATACACATGCATCATATATAAAACGAGATACATAGGGTTCAAAACAACATTCTCAAATTCCCGTCTAGATTTTAATACGTGGGAAAACGCTAGGTTGAACAAACATTAATTCATATACAAAATATATAAATGTATAATAAATAATGTAAGCAAAACCTTTATTTTATTAGTAAAATTGTTATAACGTATATTAATTTGATGATGTATACAAAATCATCTAATCTGATTAATTGAGATACAAGATTATATTTCATTATAAAACACAAGCTAAAAAATTAATCATATAATAATGTAATTATATTTAATTAAATGATGTGTTTTGACTTGTCTTGTTGTATAAAAGGTTCGTATGTAGGTGCGGAGATAAAATATATACTGTGCAACACTACACTGCACTCTTTCGCAGCTGAGCCGATGAAGAAAGTAGTGTATGATCCTAGAGTAGTCATGTCCAAATGATAGCCCGCGGGCTATCATTTGCACTTGTGGCCCAATTTAGGATGTTGTGTTATCCTTTTGAGGTTTCTGACCTTGAAAATCTATGTGCGCAAGTATTGTAATTTCAGTTGTTGTAACAGTGGTTAATTCAAATAAAAAAATCTTTTACGATATCGAATACAAACACACATATCATTTTTTTTTAATTAAATTCGAAGCTTTTAAAAATGAATGGAGGATTTACGGATTTTTTTTAATGAAAATAGCAATAATATATCAAAATTTTACACTGCGGAGATGCAGCACCCCCAAGAAAATTGAGGAAAAATATATTATATATATTAATATTCCATTGATTATGTGTTATGTATATGAATATATACATTAAATTTATATTTAGAATTACGTCGCACCATGTAGAGCAAGATCACTAAATGCTCGTCAGTGTTATTAGTGTCGTGTACTGGATAGATGCGGGGAGCCAGCGGGGTGAGGGGTCTCGGCGCTAAGCGTCGTCCATACTGAGTCACTTTTAATATAGTTTTTTTTAAATTTCGAATCTACTGCAGCACCCCCTAAATATTTTACCCACGAGCCATCACTGCTAATATATCCTTGGAGATTAATTTCTAGAATTAAGACAAATGACTGCAAGTCGCGACGTCAATATTATATATTAAAATATTCATATGTGTAAAATTTGCAATATCCTCTTTAGCTCATTAAATGCTGTATGTTAAGTCGGCCTAAAAGATCTAATTAACCATTTGAATATAAGAATAACTTATTACATAATATAAATAAAAAGAAAGCTGATGATTACCGAAATATTTGACAAAACCAACAAGATTCAGTTTTAAAATATAATTTTAAATATGACTCTAAGACAAGTGGCTTTAGCTAATCTTGCCAAAAATTTAACTAAAATATTTTTTGCGCAAAAATTCTTACAATCTCATGTTGGGAATACTGCTGTGAAAGAGTCGTAGGAAAATGGTTAAGGATAGGACAAGGGATATTGATAACGAGTCAGGGATAGGCTGCCTAGGAGAAGAGATTCTTGATTAATTTATTCTAAGCATAGTTTTATTGCAATGCAGATTTTATACTTATTAAAAATATAAAAGATGTAGCATAGGATACGAAGAAGAATTTTATTCTCGTAGGGCGTCTTTATCTATTGGATGCAGATCTTTTTTATACCAGTGTTTAAACAGAAATGGGAATTACAATTGCGGAAAGTTAATAAATAGTTAGTTATTTTGTTAGGTAAATAAGACTTATGGTGATAAAGTTTATATCATTGATGTATACATGAAGAGGCATTGAGACTTTTAACACCTTCCGTGAATGCATTAACTCGACACATAACCCGACGCCTTAGATGCTTCAAAAGGCGCTCAGATCCAATCTTAACACGCCCGATCAGATATGCCGAATTAGTTGAATCTGTGTTCCTTTGGTCGCTTTCCAATCGGATATTCACACGGGAATAGGTGCGCAGCCAACGGGTTAATCCTGACAATAACAAGGTGTCTGTGTTTATAGCCAAAGTTCCAGGTTACCGAACCCAGAACGGCGGTGGAGAAACATACTGCTGAGAATATTTCATGCTTTCTTAGCTCGGCGCAGGGGTGGGGGCAAAGCTCCGAGTACAACTCCACGCATTCCTGTCTTGTATTAAAATTCCTCGAATGTGCCATATGTACTAATGTCGACTGATGTTTACATTTTGTACTTAATGTACAAATAAGGAGCTCTTAATAACTCTCCAGGTTAAATTAACGCCGAGGAGCGACGCCATCCCCTCGCTGCGGTCTACATTTTGCAATAAATTAAATTTAGAAGCGCCAATTATTTTTGCCGAATAAGCGAGAAAAGCGTGTGGGGGAATGTTTCATGGCTAATGCACCGTGGTGCAAAAATGACCTGGGGGAGAGGATTATGACTGGAATCAGAAATAAGCCTGCTGTATTGATGGAAGCCATTCCGCATCCCAATGGACTAGAATAGATAAGAGAGATTGATAGTGTTGCGGAGTGATGGGAACAATTCTCGAATAAAACAGTAACCAAATATACAAGGATGAAAATTTAAATAAAAGCTTTTTTATTCAAAGCACACGCTGTAATCGGTGTTTTATAAATAAATATAATCAACATACAAAATTATAAATATATTTATATTATAATAAAAGTAATATTACCCTCTATGAGTTCATTAGAACGCTAATTTGGACATTGTCGATTCTTACTGATTGTGATTCAAATTTTAGAAGAAACATCTTATAGGCAAGAGCCACCATGGTTAGATTAGTCAGATTTAAAATATAACCTTTTTCTTCAAGGGTTCTTAAAATATATCGTTGATTATATGGAGCAGATATCTAGAACATCATAATAGATACTAATTTAATAATTTAATAATATAGTAAGGCAAATGGAGCAGTATATCTTTTCTCACGGAATCTAGTCGCAAAAATGATCAGTTTCTGTACACAGTTTCCATGGTTAGAGTTTTAGGCTTCTTTTGAAATTAAATTATATTTTAGAAAGATTAATGATAGTCAGTAACATCCAAAAATCAAAAAATGGCTTATTTTATGCTTAAATGTATCAGGATGCTAGTAGGATAATAATATCCCACTGAAAGCTATAAATAATGGTAAAAATTCATGGACGGAAAAACATTATAAATCCATAACCGTACCTAACTCCTTTAGAGAGAGCAGGAGTTTTCAAACACTTTGAAATTGAACATCAAAGACATATCTTCCAGATACCAAACAAGCTCATTGTACAAAAGTGCTTAAAGTTAGTGAAAGAACAAACCAAAATCAGGATGAACAATTACAATTGCTAAAGAAGCTTTAAGCTAATCAGTGAAGTACGTACGATCCGTTTAAAAAACCAGGGAATAGTGACAAGACCTAGTTTAATAAAAGTACAGGATAATTTTATTTTTGTCATAACTGTTCGTTCAGATATGAAACCGATTCCTTTTTTATAAGATTTGTAAGTTGGGGTAGCAGGTACTCTTTTTATATTTGGTAGGATGTTTTGGATGAATATTTCACGATGAATTACTAAAAGCTGTTCAGATTGTTACAGTAGAAGTGTATTATGCATAATTAGTAAGAATAAAAAGGGTACTGCTTAGGAAACAATCAACGTTAAATTATTCAGAATTTTAACGGAAGACTACACGCAGAATAAAATAAGAAGCTTCACAACAACCACCTTATTCATCTGATGTTGCATCTTCAAAATTCCACATTTTTACGTCGATGAAACATTAGCTTCCATATAATAAAAATACAAATGTTGTACTATAATTTAAACCCATATCCTAATTTGTTTATTATAAGATAATCGAATATCAAAATAAATAATAATATACAATAGCCATGCCAATCTTAATTATGAATGTCAGCGTTTTATTTTTGAAAAGCATTATTTATTTTTAAGATGAATAATGATCATATAGTCGTATAATAACTGAAAAAGCGGCATATTTTAATCTGTGCCATCAACAGGGTGTTAACGCACGCACACTTAAACGACGATGTAATTGAAAAATATGAAAATAGAAAAAAAGACGACGCCATTATGTAGATATTACGATTCCCGGGACATGACTTTCGGGACAAAAACACGCGAGCACCCGGGGGCGGGACAGGGAAAACGCTGTTTTTATTATAACGAGTCCGGACAGCCAGCGCCGCCGCCGTCTTAATAAGGCATCTCAGGCAGGGGAAGAGAGAAGAGGGAGGGGGGAGTGCGGAAAAGTTTATGAGGAGGAGTGGTGGGGGTACGAGGACCTGGGACGCACGACTAAGGGGGGGGGTCCCCGTTTAACTATCTTACACCGTTTAAGGGGGCTCATTGTGCTCAGTTCATCCCGGTCGACAATAAAATTTCCATGAAAATATTTTCACAAAATATCTACGCACCCCGCGCGTCCCCGCAGCCTCCGTGAATTTCGTGACCTTTTGACCCGTAAATTGCTAGTGTAAATTTTGAAATGTAAATTTTCGCATCCTACAGGGCACGTGTATCGCGTTTGATGTCTGAAAATTTTCAAGGCCGCTTTATTATTAGAACGAGTTTCACCACCGGGCATTAATAGACTAATGAAAATGGCCTAATCTTAGAAACACTATAACTATGACGATACAAATGTATTTGCAATAAAAATTAATTAAATTTGCAAATGGCATAATCAAAACTGTCATCCATTACGCGTAATTGGCACCGTTAACTTTCGCTATTATCATAATGCGTAAACACACAAACAGCGCGTTCCGTTTCAGAAGATTCCCTTGCCCATTACCCCCACCCCGGCCAGCAGGGCTGCGAAAATAAATTTCAATGACGTCACAGGGCTGCGCCAATTAATTATTAGGCACCGATAAAATGTTGATTGCCCCCGCATTAACGGCGGGCCGTTTTCCGTTTATTTCTTTAAATTGAATTTAAGTCGAGACGTTTGTGAGCGTTACGACTGTATCTTGTCAATACGACGCTATGCGCAAGTTTGTCCCGGATAAAATAGCATGATCAAAGTATTATAGAACCGTAATGGATTGAAAACTGGCTGTAGACTTTAAATAATAAATTATTATTTATATATAACTACGAGACTCAGTCTAAACTAACAAAAGTCGATAGTAACAACTGTTGAAATCTATATTTTACAATAAAAGCCCATGAAATGAATGAAGAGTAATGATAGACTGGTCCAGGGTGTAACATATTGAGAACACATTTGTGAAAAAAAAACAAATCAGATAAGGCATATGGCGTAGTGTTTCATAAATTGATTGAATTAATATTCGTCATTATTATATACGTCTACAAGTAAATATCACTTTAAATGGTCTAGTTGTTTTAATGCTCCTAATTTTTTACGTCATAATTTGGAGTATGTATTAAAGAACACAGCTGTATTATTGTTAAATATTTATCACCGAACTAAACTCCTTTAACCCAGCTCAAGGATTAGCCTTTTTTAAGAAGCTTTGTACAAAAGCTCTGTTTCAACGTAATGTATATTTGGAAAAAAAACATTTCATTATGCTTTACAGAGTGAGAATAATCGATAATTCATGTATTCTGAAGAAAACAATAGCCCGAATATGTTCAGGATCGTGGCTTGTTTTTAATAAAATTGTTTGTTTGTGCACGTCTATTAGAGATCAAATAAAAATCATTATAGGATAAAGAATTTTTTTTAAAAGTAGTCCTCAAATGTTTCCATAGTCGATTAAAATATAAATATCTCATTCGACGACAATATGGTTGATTACTTAGGATTCGAAAAAAGATATCGGCAACGTTGGACAGCTTTGTGGTTAAATAATATGTGTATGTGTGTATTTTTTTGAGGCTTTAAAAGTTTTAATTAAATTTTCGTCGTATTTAATCAGATTCCATATTCATCAGACTATCAACAAAGTTTAAAAACGAATACACTCGGATTTCATATGACACGGTCCCACAAAAATATCGTGTTATAGAAATCTGTGTTATATACATAAAAACTAGAGCGCGTGTTAAAAAAAATAAAGGAGTCTGATTAAATCTGTTATACATTTTAATAAATAAAATAGATATCAATCTTGTTGAACTCAACAAACATTTTAACCAGTTCTACTTCGTTTATCTTGGATATCCAGGTCATCAAATCTTTCTGTATACACCGTCAAATGTCTATTGTCTTTTTGTATTCATTATCTATTAGTGGTACAAATATTTTTTTTATTGCTTACTTCTGGATACAACGTATTTAACCCTTTATGCTTTGCCGATGTGTTCTATTTGGGACCCCATTTTTCCTCAAATAACTCTGTTATTATAAATCCTACATGTCACTAAGATTTTTTATGTATTTATCTAAAAAAAGTCTAAAGAATAAATATTATAAATAATCAATGTCCTTTATTGTCTGTAATTGCGAAAAAAAACAACAATATACGTTTAGGTTGCCATGTAGCGATATTTTTTCTGCCTCGCATCCAGTACGATGTGCCGAGTGCGGTTGTCGTATTGATTATTTAAAAAATCCAAAATATCGACCAATTTAAAATTAGTATTTGTAATGAATAGGTTTATTTCTTTGATAGATGTAGAAATAGTTTCTACCCAATTTTAAATAAACATTCTTTCCAAGCAGATTATACTTTTCACCAAACATTTTGGCCTTATTTATATATCTTATTTATGTTCCCAGTGGATATCTCTTTTAATAAATCTGTAAAAATAAAAAGAGAGTAACTCATAGATACGACTAAAAGAGGAACAGAGTGAAAAGGATTAAAGACGTAGTTTGATGGTAGAAATACGACATGTTAATTATTTTTTTTAAACCGTGTTATACATGAATATGTCATACGAGGTCCGGGGTGAACTCGAACTTCTATTTTCTACATTATTAAGTTCGTTTGCATAAAGTTAAATTGTTAAAGTATAAATAACTAACAACAGAGAGCATAGTTCATCCATTGTTTGTTTTCCGGTTTAAGCTTTAATATGTTATGACACATCCAGAAAATGAACAAATATTATTGGTGCACTAAGAAGACACTGCTGGTATGAAACTTTTGCCGGCAGCTTACGGTAAAACTTTGAGACAAAGCATCAGAATCGAATGTATTACCAACAGAGAGTTGCACCAGAAAGTTTCGGTGGCCCGAGGCGTTCCACTGAATCTGTCTCGGATGAATTTATGATGTAATAAAGTGCATTTATCTGTTGCCAGCGGAGACTCACTACTATGCAACGGCTGTATTACCAAAAACAGGTGGCTACAATTTAATAATTTCATGGGGCTGGCCTCGCAAACAGGGCCGGGTCATTAGCGGAACGAGGCCGCTTCGATAGGTGAATGCATCATTAGGGCAGAGTCATCCTGGCAGGTGACTTGTGATCTGAATAGATAATTTTAAGCGGCACATTCAACTTGCTCTTTCAATTTGTAAAGGCTCCCTGCCTCGTTAAACATTTATAGTTTACTCGTGCTGAATAGCAAGCGGAATAATGCTATAGATACAAGATAAATATGGCACATTTATCTTGTATCACACGTCCATCTTGTTTATATCCTTACTCGTGCTGCCTCGTGTTAGATGCGACCTGTGACGCAACATATCGCACGCGACATATACCTCAAATATTTTATTTTATGCAGCCATTAAACTCAATAACCGTTACGGAATAACAGAAACACGAGATTTATATCTTCGATGCGGGAACCGAGAGCGCAATTGATATAGTACGTATTAAATTTGACAGCAAAATTCACAATTGACATTTCCCGGTCCCAATTTTCCAATTTTCCACCCAAAAAGAAATACAACATCTCACAGGCGGAACAGACCCGAGCAGAGAAAGGGAGATGGGCGCATGGGAGTCTTCTCTTGCGAAAGTGATTCGAAAGTCTTACGGAAAAGTTGGAGTGCCATTGTGGAAGTGCGCCCGCTCACAATTCAAACGAACCGAAAGTGAATTATTGCTGCATTTTCCGCGAGACAACACACGATACGACCTAACCTCCCCCCTTCCCCAATCTGCCCCAACCCCCCGCTGGAAAACTCGCCAGGGCTTGCCAATAAATAAAAGTTTGGGAGCCGCTATGCGCAACTGATGCAGTGCGGCGTGCACTGCCATGTCGATCCGGATTGAATAATGAAATTTTTCAATTTTTAAAAATGTCTGTAAAGTCAATACTGTGGAATACAATACAACAAATATTAAACATTTACAGATTTAATATAATTCATTTATATATATAAAATATTAACGTTATAAAAAAATAAAAATCATAACTATAATAAAAATTAATATCGATAAATACGTATATTATTGGAAATACACGTAGATTAAATTGCAATTATTTATTAGGATCTGAAATAATAATTAAATTTACGTAAATAAATTAATATTAATTAATAACTTTTTTGAAAATTATGAAATAAAAATAACAAAAAGATGGATGGGATCATTAACAGATAGTGAACGTTTTATTAAATCTTTATTACTTTGAAAGTGTATGATGTCAATGTTAGAAACTAGGTCGCAAGAATAACCCTTTGGCTGTGTTGCTAGTACAAAAAACAATGATTTATATTTTATTCAAAGGTTAATTATGTTCAAAACAAAGCTGATGACAATCGATAGAAGCAATCAGTTATTTAGATCAAATAACCCTTCGGGATCTGATTAGGGTTGAGTATATATCATTTTACCCTCTATTTGAATTCTCTATTTGGACTCTAAATGAAAAAATGAAGTCTTCGAAAAATATATTGTTATTACGCCTGATAAAGATCATTAACTTTACAAAAGAACTCAACATTTTAGAAGAAATTTTATAGACCTAATACGCGATTTAAAAAAATATACTGGGGAGCTGCAGGACCCCAAGCAAATTGAGGAAAAATATATTTGCTATATATTTATATATGTGTCTATTGATTATATATTATGTATATAAAAATATAAATTAAATTTATATTTAGTGTTACGTAGAGCAAGAGCGCAGTCTGCTCGTCAGCGGTACCAGTGTCCTTTATTGGATAGATGCGGGGCGGCAGTGGGGTAGGGAGGTGGCTCGTCGCTAAGCTCTTTTTTGCGCTGCGATTTAGAGCAGTCCCACGCTGCTTTTTTTAATTTTAAATCCTTCGCAGGACTCCCAAAATTATTAAATACGAGCCACCACTGCCCGAAGTAGCTAAACTGCAATAATAAGTATGCAGTGAATATTAATTTGCATAAACAAATCTTGAATTCTCAGACAAAAAGCCAAAGAGTATATCATTGGGAGTATATTAGTCATAATTATTTAGGAAAAAATATATTATTTTTAATTGGCATTGGTGCTTTATATTATTTAGGATATTGACAGTGTTCATAAAGAAATGTATTTATGCGTTTCCTTTAATTAATATAGTATTAAATTTGTTTAATATGATATTTACATGATTTGAAAAATTAATTAGAATATATGTATAATTCCATTTATAAAAAACATGTTTCCAAATTAATATAAGGATACATCCTTGTATGTAAAAATAATAGTGTTAAAAGTAAGTATCGTGCAAACATAATAAATAAATGTTTTTAAAAAGCACACTCATTTTACGTACCAGAATAATGCACAGTTTTTAATTAACGGAGTTTTAAATATTTTTAATTAAAAATGGACTTTCACCAAGTGTCGTTAAATAATATTTTAATAGTTGTTTGTATGAATTTATGAAAGTTGCTAAATCCGTGTGGACAAAACTTCATTATTAAAATTGAAGCGTACGTGTAAAACACGCGGAAGGGCCAAAAAATTCGCACTTATAATTAACTCGGGTAGCGCGGCGAAAAAATCGCCGTAATCATTATTTAATGAAAAAAAAAATTCAATACCTAACAACATTATAAGTACCAAAGTCATTCTTTTGCGATTATGTGACAAGAAAATCTCAAGCAATCTTGCTTGTCAAAATGTCCCATCACATCATTGTTTACGCCTTTTTTCCTTCTGTCATAAGCAGAGAAATCCTACGCGTCGCTCAATCGACTTATCTACTTTCTTTGCGGGAACAAAAGGAATATTCGAAAGCAGGGAATGTACAAAAAAATAAATAAAAGAAATGCCTGTGTACAATCCCCGGATTATCACAATACATTAGGCCGCAGGGCAAGGTCTACTAAAGTGCCTCAAGCTGTATTTGTCGGAATATAAAATTAAATGTCGGTGAAGAAATTCGAATTTGGATCATTGGGCGCCGAACAGTTTTTGGCGCCGAATTTAATTATGTATGCACAATAAGATTTTAAACGCTGGGAACAATGACGTGTAATAAAATTTAATTTGTCCTAACCTCGGATAGATTGATAATACCCAACCCCATTTAATTTTCGCAGATTACTTCTATCTAATCTATTAGAAGACACATTTAAAAATTATTATCTCGCCGATTATAGTATAACGTTTTTCCAATATCTTATGCGTTTAATAAATGAACTTTGGCATAACATATCGCCAGATAAAATATATATGGAGATAAAAAGTGGAACGAAAAAGGCATTTTATTCGATAACTTAATATTATTTTTTAATATCAGAGTAATTTCCTTCTGGATGGAATTTTAATCGCGGTCTCCCGCAAAGCCATAACATAAATCTGATTTATTCTGCCGTTAGGAAAATCCCGATTACATAAGAAAAATCAGGCATTCATGAATTTTCAAAAAAATAATAAATTGAATTCATTTTTGTGCGTTATACATGTTTGTCAATTTATTTTGTAGACGCACGAGTGTAATATGTCGGTGTACATTTTCCGTTCGTTACGGAAAATATAAATTTTTCGGATTTTCTCCGGAATAAAATCTGATTTTGGCCCAAAGCTGGGGTAAGCCCGGCCTATCCCGTATCCGTGCAAGTAAAATATAGTCAAAGCATTTCACCGATAGAGGATCGTATAAATAGTCACGTAAGAATATTATTTAATTATAATATACAATCCTATACAATAATATAAATTATATATTATATAAGGCGAAAATAAATTACATTTTTTTGTTGCATAACTTTAAATCAGTTTATCATCGGTTGACGATGAGTAAACACTTCGTGGTTGAAATCTTGCAATTTTAATATATTATTTAATAAAGGAAAGAAAATAAATCAAGCTAAACCATCGGTAATATTTATATATATGAGACATTAAATTATTGACATTGCTAAAGATAGTTTTAAAGGAGAAACCAAAATTAAGGAGATTCCTTAAAATTGACAATGACACATTAAACTCAAAGATTGTTTCCGATTCGCGTAATACAATCGGGACAAGACTTCTGTCGTTCATAGTCAACAGTTAAGAACTATTTTAAATCGCGAAAAGATACGAAAATAGACATACATTTGAAAACTGCGCGAAATGTCTTTAATGTTCTTAATACAACGGATATCTATGTGTTTATCTTTATTGTCCAGATATGAAACCGATCCATTTTTAGATATATTGTTACCGGGGATAAAAAGAAGGTCCTCTAACTCAATCTAAGAGAATATAGATAAAGAATTTATTGAATCATCTACCCCTGAGTCATCATTGGCTGAAAAAGGTATTCCTTTTGCATTTAGTGGAATGGTTTTGGATTATTTTGCGATGAATTATTAAAACCTGTTATTAAATAAATATTATTGTAGCGAAAAAATATTATTCTTAATTAATAAGATTAAAAGAGGTATTGCTTAAAAAACATTTAAAGAAAAACTCTCCTTTATTAATGTAATGTTGGAAATCGTTGGAAATACAAAATAGTGTCGACTTGTTTACTAATAAAATTAATGTTGCTTGTGGTTACAATAATAGAGCAAGATCTAGAAGTTCTGCAACATCTACCACATTCACGTGATGTTTCAACCTCGTACTATCATCATTTTAGGTCTATGCCATATTCGTATTAAAATAATTACAAATATAGCACAAGCCAAAAATCACTTAGAGTTGTATTTTAATAAAAAAAAAATATTAAAAAACTGTCATTAATATCAACAAAACATGGTAAGTAGAATAATATTGTAGTTTATAAATAAAAAAAAAATTATTGCAATAAAATAAAATGTCATTTATTTTTTGCTTTACTTAATCTAGCTCGAAATGCGGTTTTTGTATTAAAAATATATATTAAAGAAAGTTCAGTTAAAGTAATAATAATGTTTTAATAAAAATTTAAGCCTTTCAGTACCAGAAGCCGCTTAATGTCGCTATGAGTACTTAGCGGATATCCGCAATGGCGTAGATTAGTGTTTCTTAAACTAATGGATAGAGTTAAGAAATTTTACGGCGATTTAAAATAAAAATGTATGAAAGCACATTTAAAATTAAAATAGTTAATGGATAAAATCGTCTGATTTTATTTAATTTAAATACAATTATTAATAATATTACTAAACTACTTTGTTAAAAATACGTTAATACTCTGAATGAAAGCGTCATTATTCCCCAATATGCACATTAGCAAACTTTAGTTATATATTTGCAATGATTCCGCATGGTAGGCTTCCATTATTAGAATATTTTTTCACTTGTGCTCAGCCATTACGTACCTTATTGGCTATAAAACGTGATATACCGCTCTACGTCTATCGTTTGATAGAATAACAAAAAAAAATCGAAATCAAATTTAACTCCATTCCGTTCAATAGAAATAAAATTGGCATGATGAAATACGTCTCCGGTCCGTGCATTACATATGAGCGAGGTCTCGGTAGACTTGGGGTCTAATGGGACGTCGACGCTGGCTCCGTTTGTGCAAAGAAAATGACCTCTGCACACGTGGGGAGGCTCGATACACGTGGGGGTGGGGGCGGGAGCTCGATTCCTTTGTGCGATCACGTACAAATATGTCATCCAAATAGCGACATAAGCACGGGACAGAGAATGGAAGAAACTTTACAATGGCAAGATTTCAGTTTAAGTCGCCGAGCTGGCTCTCATCCAAGTGCCTCTCAAAAATCTAATTTCTATTATGGACGGCAACAACAGATCGAAAAGTTTGCCATTGCTTGCCCAGTTTCAATTTCGCGCATATTTCATGCCGCACGGTTTTGTCGCAATGGACGGGAAATGCCCAACCGGCCGGGGGATGAAAATCTACAACTCGAATAATGAAATTTAAAACAAAACGTACCTAAATATATTTTTTTATTGCCATTTATTATCATTTTGCATTTTTAATGCAAAAAACGTTTATATTCACGCGTTTTTACAAGAGTTTATTAGTCAATGTTTTTTTTACAACAGAGGATATCCCCAAAGATCAAAGATTACAATCAATTCTTGACTTACGACAGGATTTCGGTACGACAACTTGTACGTAAGTCGAAATGTGCATAAGTCGAATTTCTGAACAAAAAATAATTTAAAAAAATAGATATAAAAAGCCAGTGATAAGGTAACTGTTTATATTACTAATTTTTATTTTCATAAAAATAAAAAAATATACACAACATATTTATCCCAAGTATTTTCATCTTCTGTGCATCTATCGGTGACTCGTTATCTCATTATTACATTATGTTACATGTCTAAGTTATTCTTTATTGTTTTTTTGGGTTTTTTTTTCTCAATAAATTTCACAATAACAGGCAATTGCTTGGTGAATGGGACAGTGCACCTTTGAAAATTTATTATTTCCAATACTGATCTGGACCAAAGTTGCAGTCGTGTAGTTTGTACATTTTTTTAAAATGTCGTCGAGTTTATGTAGTTCATTTAAATCATTATTTTTTCGGTAACTCTTTCATCTTGGTTTGTGAGTTCTTCAACTTAATTTGAAACATATTTGCATATTCATTGTTAACTTCCAAATTAGGTTGTTTTAAAATACTCTTCTACTTTCTCATCTCTTACACAATTCGGAACATTATTAAATATTTTATTTGCTTATTTGCCACTAGTGAAGAAAGCAGACTTTTTTTAGCAATCAATTAATTATCAGTTTTATAATCGTACTGCAAAATATTATTTAAATTTCTAACTTCTTAGATAATATATATCACGTATTTTGATGCTCACATTTTTATATACCGCATAAAAAATGGCATAAAAATAACACATAAATACAGCGCCCAAAAACAGATTTA
Organism: Philopotamus ludificatus; assembly: GCA_022495035.1. Taxonomy (NCBI): domain Eukaryota; kingdom Metazoa; phylum Arthropoda; class Insecta; order Trichoptera; family Philopotamidae; genus Philopotamus; species Philopotamus ludificatus. The sequence goes on along the minus strand of JAGXCT010036612.1, from coordinate 142 downwards.
AGTGTAATACAACAAATCTAAAGTTTATTATTGAGGGTGTTGCGCTAAAACCCCATTTTAGATTTTTGCTAATTAAAATTTATTCCGTCTGTACCGATACAAAACAGCGCTCTTTGATCTTTTGTCTTTACTGATTCAATTT
>JAGXCT010036611.1:0-69148 GCA_022495035.1 Philopotamus ludificatus | reverse complement strand
TTGGGGGATTTGCGGCGAATATTTCAACTCAGCGCGTAATTCGGAGTAGTGTAATCGGGGGATCCACTGTATATCTATTTAAATAAACAAATGTACGGCCGATAAAGATCGCGTTTAGAAAAGCTTATAAATAAATTAGCGGCCTATGGTGATCGGGTTCAACATAGCATATAATTTGGCTTCCGGCCGATTAAGTTTTAATTAAGAAAAAGTAACACTAACAACACGTATGCTTTGCTTATTTTGTTTAACAAATTGTTTATACATTTCTTAAGCAATACAAATTGCAGGTCTCGTTGGAATTTTAAATCTTGTTCTGTGTTGGGATCATAATTGAAAAATGCTGTTCCATACTTTTGCGAATTATTATCGGATTTCGTATTTTTTCAAAACCGTTTAAAAAATGAGTTATACAAAAAATAAGCTCTTTTCGGTTAAACCAAACTCCAATAAGAAAGCCTCAACTGCCTATTTGAAGAATTATTGACATATATTTCCCTGAAAAAATATATACATGTTCGTGCATATGTATATCTGGTCTCTAATGCATTTCTCATCATAGAACCAGTATGCTCTGGGAAGGAAAACCCTAAACTGTTACTGATACTTTTCTTTTTCCTCTTATTTCTAGGAGATCCTCTCTTTGGGGAGATCTTTCCTACGATTAGAGGATTGCTATTGCGCAACAAAGATAATACTCGCATGCAGATAACGAATACATATGCAAAACCCTCTTACTCGTCTGTACACACTTGTCTGTCAAAGGTAAAATCCGATAATAATAGTGGTACAAGATACACGTCCAATGCCACCAATGGCCAAGAGATTTACGGAAAAAATCTATACCAAGACGGCTCGGGTCTCTGTAGTATGGACACAAAAATGAATCCCTCGTTTCACTTGCAAGATTAGGGTTCCTTTGGCCTCGACTACCATTCGAGAGTCTGGTAAGGCCAACGATATTGATGACATCCACGTCGATCGATTGAGCCTAATTTTATAAATCTTCAATTGTCGTTACATTAATTATATCTTATTGAATTGCGCCCTTATTTGTATCACTTTTATTATGACGTTACAGTATTTTATCGAACTATAAGTATCTTAGCTCGAGCGTAACGACGTTCGTCCAGGTAATCGCTCGTGAGCGCGCGGATAGTGTTCGGACGGTCGACTTTGAGAGTTGCGAGCGACGCTCGTCGACGGAGGCGCGGGAGGGAGATGAGGGAACCGTCGAATTAATTATACTTATTGCGTATCGTTTGATTAGAAAAATCATTAACCTTTGCCACTCTGAAAAAATGTTTCTTATTCTATTTATTTATTAAAAAATGTTATAGAATATGATATCAGATTAAACACTATGGATGTTTCTCATTCATTTTACCAAAGAAAATCTTTTTTTTTTGTATTGTGTTGTTCGGAAAGTTAATTCGTTTTAACAGAGGACTTTGTTCTATTTATTCACAGCCACTTCACACTCAAGCCGCATAATCATTATATATTTTGACAGCTGTTATAGCAAGGCTCGCTTGTGAAAAAGCTCCATTGATTCTATGCAGTAGTTTTTGGTTGGGATTCTTTCAAATATCTCAAAGCTCGAATTATAGGTTTATAATGTTCTTACGGAAAGAAATTTGTGCCGGCGCATTGACGTCTATGATTTGCTTCTCAAACGTCAAAAAAATTATCCATTTTTGAAGCGCATCATCCCTGGGGACGAGAAATGGGTCGTCTACAATAATGTTAAACACAAGAGATCACGGAGTAAAAAGATGAGCCGGTTCAAAGCCCTTCGAAAGCCGATATTTATAAAAAAAAGGCGATGTTATCCGTTTGGTGGGATTTCAAATGAAAGCGTTTTTTTGAGTTTCTGCCGGACAACACAACGACCAATTCTGAAGGGTATTGTCATCAGCTGGACAAATTGAATAATTCACTTAAACAGAAAAGGTGTAGTGTTCCCTCAAGAGTTTGTTAACTCGCCAAAAGCTTTTACCGCTCGGATGGGATGTACTGCCACATCCACCATATTCTCCAGATCCGGCATTTTCCGATTATTATTCGTTCAGGTCTCTACAAAATTTTATAGACGGGAAAACCTTTCCTTCAAATGGGGGGGGGGGGGTTTAAAATCACCCGGATCAGCCTGCCAGAAATATGGTAAAAGGTATCGGACCAGAACGGACAATATATAATTCAATAAAATATTTATTCACTATAAGAAAATCGTCTTCGTTTTCGAACAACCGAATATATTCGTAAAGTAGACTCGACCATAAACAGAGTGGAAAAGGTTCATTTAGTTGTGTTTTATTTTTATAAATGTTGTTATTCTTTGGCCGTCGAGAGGTTTTTCTTTATTGGGATCCGAACGACAGTCGAAGGGTTGAGAGATGTGAAGAAGAGGTTGTGACGGATGGTCTGGTTTGCAGGTATGGGCGCGTGCAGAGCGTCAAGCTGGTGGCGGCGGCGGGCGAGGCGGGCGGCCTGTGCGCCGCCGTGGCCTTCATGGACATCCGCTCGGCCGCCAAGGCGCACCAGGCCGACCACGCCCTGGACGAGAGAGCGCTCACCACCGTCTACTACGAGCCCGCCGCCATCCCCTCGCCTGGGTGAGTTGTCCCGCGTACTCCCGTGTTCCCGTGTTCCCGTGCTCCCTGCTCCCCAGTTCCCAGTGCCGCGAGTGAAGTGAAACCCGCGAGTGACAGCGGAGGCCCCCCTCCGCCCGGTGCGAAGTGCAGCGCTGCACCTGTGTGTGCAGCCGTGTGTCGGTGTGTCGGAGTGTCGGTGTGGCCGTGTTGTGTGCTGTGTGCCGAGTGCCTGTGCCGCGCGTGCCTGTGTGCGTGTGCCGATCGATGCGGCTCGCGGGGCCGCGAGTGCAGTGCGGTGCGCCTCCAGGCGGCGACGTGTCCGCCCCACCTCCACTCTATCCTCTACACTCCGCTCTCCGCTCTCCACTATCCACTCTCTAGTTCAGTTCTGTGCCCTCTCGAAGGATTCGCCGGAATACGGTAAGGTCTTGTCTCTATGTTCTTCGTTCCAGATGGCGCCTGCGAACCGAACGCCGTTTGCTATTCTCGCGATACTTCGACGATTTGTTGTTATATAACGGTTTATGCGTCCGAAATCGCGTTCGGATCGATCGTGTCCCGGATTCTTCGTCCGGAGATCGAACGACGCAATTTCGCCGGCCTCGCCGTTTTCTAATATTTTCCTGCGCGCATATGCGTCCTTATGCACTTCCGGAGACGGCCGCGCCTCTCTCGCTCGCTTCCGACCCGTTTGTTATTGCAGAAATACCCGACTTGTTCGCATCTCCAAATTGTGATTACTTTAGCCTCAGATTGCATATTAACCCTTTCCACTCTGTACAATTTTAGTCGAACCTATGAGTTCCTCTCGCTATATTTTTTCACAAATTCATTAAAAGAGATATTCGTTATGAAAATGAACGAGAAGCATCTATGGAGTATGATTATTTTTGGTTTTTGCTAAAAAATACGTCTGGCTTACGTATGACGTATACAAATTAACTTCGCCGCAATTTCGATGCGTCTCGAAAAAAAAACGATAAACGACGATATATCGTCGTTGAACAGTTTTTCTTGTGCGTCGCTAAATTCTTCGGTTGTTTGCTTAAATTGAATCGTTTCTTAACGTCTGCGTCTCTAATTTTCCTAATTGGTCGCGGACATATCGCGTAATAATATTCCGTGCAAAAACGTGCTAATAAAATCTAAGAAATAGTAGTTTCATCATTTCGAATTGTCGTGTGAGATCCCCTCGATCGCGAGTATATATTTTTCTCCGAACGACAATAATTGTCGTTCGAGGGTTTTCGGTGAAAGTTCGAGCGGAAACGACGAGTTTGCGTCCTAAACCGACCGCGTTTGATTTATTAATTATTTATTATATTTGAAAATCTTGCACATTTTCTAATCTGCGACGTGTCTCGATATTAATTTAAAAATCAAATAGTTAATCTCTAGGTCCCGTCCGTGATCAGACGTGAACGATCTACCAGATAAGATAATAATATAATATTTAGCCTTTGGCAACGATATATCGTCAAAATGTAAAACGTAATTAAAGCGAATTATTACATTTTCGCATTTATTTTACGTTAAAAATTAAAAAATGCGAATTTTCTTAATCGTTTAGTTTTAAAACCGCGTAAAAACAGTACCATGCTGTGTTCAAATTTATAAATATAGTAAAACCTCGTTTTCACGTGCCCGTATTCACGTTTTCCCACTATTTGCGTTCATTTTACAATTTCATCATATTTTCTCTCTTATTGCGTATTTTTATTAGTTCCTTCAAAAACCTAAAAATGGGGTTCACCGTGTTTAAAATTAAGCCAAAATTATGCGTTTCGATAAGTTTATTAAGCCCGATGTGATATAGTAATTCAATGTCGAAATATGCAATCGTGCAAATTATTACGACCTGCGATATTAATTTAATTGGCACTCAGATAATGCCGACACATTTATGGACGACGATTAAATTTTTCATTGCTTTTGTATCGATAATCAATCTAATGATAATGTCTAATAATATGACTTGGTATTCGAGTCGTAAATCGTATTTTCCTTACCTTTTCGTCGATTAGAAAACATTTACTATCCCGATTCAATGTTATTTCGGGTGATTGATCACTAAAACATGATTTGGTTAATCCTCCGACTGCTGAAAACGATTTATCGTTGTTTTTTTATAGTATGAATAGAAATATCGCATTTGATTAATCAAACTATAATAGTTTGAAGAATAATTTTCATTCATTCTTTTTGTAGTTTTTATGTACAAAAACAAGTTTTTCTTTTGTATTTAATTTTTTTTTTGCAAATCGGTTGAATTGGGACTGTATCACAATCGTTCTAGTTTAATTCATCCTTTACGGCGGCTCGAAAACAACCGTATCCTCCGAAGGGGGTGGGTCTATTTATAATGGAAAATAGTTCCCAAGCATTTCAAATCAAGATATTGATAAATTCTTCGTCAATATCTTGTTTCCGGCCGCCGAGTACTCGCCGCACTTGTCAATCGCACTCGCACTTGACACATCGTACCGGATGCGAGCGAGAAAAAACATGGCGCTCGTGCAAAGGAAGCTAATATTGTTGTTTTTATTGTTTTTCGCAATTGCAGAAAATAAAGGACAACGATTATTTATACTTTACTTACACATAGCATCGGCACGACTAGGCTAATAAAAATATATACGAAAAAGGTACTTTCCTGTTATACGCACACTTATTAAAAAAAATAATGAATTTGAAAATAATTTCTAAACTTCTAAACTATAATTGTTAACCGTATTCGTTCTATCTCCGGTAAAATGCGAAATTCAGTCTTTGAGTGCGATTAATTTTAATTGCGCGTTATGGCATTTCGGATATACGACAAATGCCAGACAGACCACGCCGACAGACAGCAGACGGGCCGGATAATTGACTTTTAATAGTGAAATTTCAATGACCCTGTCGGACCAGCATTGTCCGCCGGCCGGTCTTCTTCCATCCATTGTCTCGATCCTGTCGGAATATAAACGCGCCGAGTTTCCTTCCGTTTGACGCTCTTATCTAACAATAACCGATGCAAAAACTATTTTAGCCAGACGGTGCTGTGGGCGAAATAGCATTATTTATAATGGTTTTATTTGCGTCTAGCGAAACATTTCGTTAAACGCGCCATTCTTTGACACCTAACATAGAATCCATTAAAAAATATAGATAAAACAATTAAATTACGGACCCCTTTTCGGGTTATTCTTTGCAAAACCCGTAAATATAATGTTTGAAAGACGCAATAAACGGCTTTTGTATTTAGATTTAGAATTAGAAAAGTGCATTGTTCTGTTAAATGGACAATGACCGTATTGTGTGCTTATCTCCGAGCCTCCACTATTTTTTTTTGTATTGTATGTGAATCCATTTGCCGTTTAATTATACTGGAATTTCCTGTCCTCGAATATTTCGTGTATTTTTTGTTTCATTTTCTGAGAAGAGAGGTCAGGGACTCTGTGTTATTCTTTCTAATGGAGTATTTAGCTCTCCGACCACAACACAGTTCGCATTATTACTCATTTTAACGCGGTCTACCGTCATTTTATGTGCTGCAGCATCCTTTGTGAACATATGATACAATGGTCCCCTCTTCAATTTTATACATAAAACGTATATATCCCCCCGAAAACACCGCGAGATTCGAGGGTCTTGCAAATACGCGATATCTACGAATGACCCCTATTGAAACCGGCTATCATACCACGCCTTTATAATCAATACAACCTTTTCAACTTCGAGGGAGTGGGGCTTTCGTTGGATTGATACGCGGTGGATTGTTAATTTCAACAGCACATCATAATTAATTACTCGTGATGATTACAATGCTAATCATCGTTATATTTTCATTTGTATACTAAAATATTATGCGATTTTTGCGTTTGAATCGACATGGACAATAATAGATCTGTATCTCGATCGATTTTCCGACAAATATTTGCGTATTTACGCACAATGCTAATCTAAATATTATTGATATCACAACTAAAATGACATTTTTTTGCTAAAAATATGTGTATCTATTTAATTATTTAATTAAATATAACATTGTGAAGAAAAGCAATAATACTCTAGATTACGCTTAATTATGACACATTGAGGGCAAAAATGTTGCCAAATATGTAAAACTTATGATATAATTCAGGGGCGGCTTGTTCATATACGCTGCGGAGCTGCAGCAACTCCAAGCAAATTAAGGAAAAATATATTAACATATATGTATCTATTGAATATGTATAATGTATACGAAAATATAATTTATATTTATATCTGTTCGGTGCCTACGCACTACCAGGGTTGGGTATTGGACGGATTCGGGCCGGTAGCGGAGTGCGAGGGGGGGGATCTCGCCCCGTAAGCGCACTGTAGCGTAGCGCGACACAGCTTCTTTGAGCCACGTCCCGCTTGTCACTTATTTTATTGTTGTTAATATTATTCAGTATTTTTACCTCTGTAATAATAATAATGTACATATAATCAATTGTAGCATCATTTTTTTTCTGTAGAATTGCATTCCTCCGAAATTTGCACAGGTATTTAGTGCATATAAATCGCCGTCATAATTAAGCAGAATGTAGAGTCAGTTCTCGACTTACGACAGAGTTCTGTACCGACATCTTCGTATATCGAAAATCATATAACAAAATATAAATAATAGATATAGAGTATTTTTATCATCCGTGCTACTTATATCCATTTTTCAACGATTGCTGTGATGAGGTTTGTTTTTGTTCAAACATGCCCAGTTAGTTTGTATAGTTTTTTGTGCCTTTTCTTTATAAATTTCATAATAACGGACAAGTGCTTTCTAAATAATGTGGGGTACCTTCGAAGATCTATTCAATTCCATGACTGATTTGTGCAAAATCTGTGACCATGTCTTTTAATTAGCCCAAACTTTGTCGGCAATTTTTCGAGATTATGTTTATCTAGTTCGAAAGAAGTTGAAAAACTCCTTTGATAATTTTTCTATAACTCGTTCTTCCTCAATCTCAATCAAGTTGAGTTCAACATCCTTTTCTAAAAGTTGATTCGCGTCTTAGCAATAAATTTGGCTAACACTTATCCTTATCTCTCTTAAAATCATAATGTTAACACTTAATCGGCCGCACGTATTTGCTCGAACACATGACGAAACGCTGGCTGAAATACATTTCATAATATACTGTCCATAAATTTCGTAAGACTATGTATTTAATTAAATAAATGTGCGGCCGATAACGATTGCACTCTGAAAAGCTTATAAATAGGCTATCCGCCTATGGTGATCGGGCCCAGCATAGCCTATAATTCGGTTTCCGGCTGACTAAGAGTTTCTTCCATATGCCATTCATGCACGACGTCATTCTGAGATATTTCTTATTGCATAATGGTTTTTATACTAATTCTTTTAATGTATAATCATTTTCTATCTGCAATTTCTTGAGCAAAAGTGATTATTAAATAGTGCACTTTGAAGCATCGAATCATCTTATTTGCACGTTATTTTGACGTATCGTAAATTTTTTTTTTTACATTTTTTTACTTAGTCGTAAGTCGAGAAAAGACTATAGTTTTTGGACATCGGCGATCTATTAGTCCTTCTATTTTTGACCAGCTGGAATAATTCTGAACTTAAATGTTAAAATAAAATGAAATGCGACTGATTTACCACGTATTCTGCTGAACAACGATATATCGTCGTTCTGGAGAATACTAGCTAGAAACATTGCAGTAGGCAGTGTTACGATTCAAAATTAATACATAATCGATTCGATATATCAATAACACTACAATACTCTTTATTACTACAAATCTTTATTTATCACTACAATACTCTACTTATTTAATTTCTTGTTTTTTTCCAGTTTAGTTACTAGTTTATTTTTGAAATATTCTGATTCTACTCGTGATTCAGACCCATAATGATAGTTTGACAAACACCGATATCCTAATTACATCGGTCGTTATGGTTTATAGATTTATGACGGCTTGTTAGCATGCAACAATTTTGCAACAAATATTAAATTGTGCATGCATGTTGCATTTTCTGAGCTACGCTAGCTGTCTCAAGAAGTTGCTACTATCATTGACCCGTTGAGTACTATAATTTCATGTACATAGCAATGTAAATATTGTAATTGGCATATAATTCATGATTTTTTATGATGGGCTATATACTATTTCTAAATACAATTAGAATACAATGTAGAAATATTAAAAATTCCGTTATTTTATTTAAATTAATTGTAGAGAGCTATATACAAATTTAACATTTAGAACCAACTGATTTCTTCAGCATATGCTTCATATATAAACAGACGATGTCGTAAACCCTCACACCGAGAGTCTGACCTGGTTTCCCTTTAAATATATCGATTTTCTGCATTTGCTCCCCTCTGGCCCCAGTTTACCTCCCCATTTTGCTCCCGACCAGGTTCTCGGCACCCGTACCTTCAAACTGCTCGACGATATTTTTACATTTTACGACATTCCTCGTTTTCTCAAGTGAAATTAGCCAACAAGGGGTAATAAAATACATTTTTTGCAAACAAGTATTTCGTAGATTATTCGTTGAGTCCATGAATTTAATCGCGATACAGTTTTTTTAATTAATTGAAATGTTTATTAGTAAAATAATAGATTTAATTATCTCTTTGACTGCTGAACAACGATATATCGTTGTTCTGTGGTATCGGCGAATAATGCTATCACGATCGTTTTTGACGTCACAATGCTCGAAAAGATAAAATAATTTTAGGACCCGGATGTAGCATCAGTGCTATTATAATGTATGTCTCGAGCATAAGCGCATGAATAAGCGTATGCACGTAAAAAACGATAAGATTTTATTGTTTTGCGACTACATTTTTTCACATACGATGAATAATAATATCGCTCATGACGAATAATAAAAGAAATGTGTTAGAATACATTGGACTTTTTAAATTTTATTCAATATTTAACTGCTAAACAACTTTTTTGTACTGTCATAAAACTTATAATAATAAAAAATGAAAATAATATTTTTAACCCATCGTGTCACGGGGCTCGAAAAAAAACCGAGACGTCCGAAGGGGGCCTATCCGAGACCCCAAGCATTTCAAGTCAAGATATTGATGAATTCTTTATCAATATCTTTACATTTTTTTTAAAAAATATATTATTTTAAGAATAAAAAGAGCTATATATGGGCGATATTTTGAATTTTTTAACTAATTAATATGACGTGTAAATGACACGCACACTCGCCGATGTCTCGCCGCAGACTGAGCTTTCGCAGCACGTGTCAATCGCTTGGTACCTTGGGATACCCAATATATCCCAATCGACATTTTGCACTGGAAGCATTTTAAAGTCCTCAATACCTCAACACGTGTTATTTAATAAATTATTAGTTTGGATTTGTGCAATATTATCATTGTTTATAAATATAGTAAATATTATAAACCTAAAATAATAATTTTATAAATAATACGTAATTGATTTGTTGCATGCCCGTCATAGCGGCGGCATTCGAGTGATACGGATAACTTCGATGCCGCTTCTCAGGCGGCATTCGAGTACCAAGGTTTAAATTGTAATTTTTAAAAATAATTTATTTTATTGTCGAATAGGCAAGACAATTGATATCATTTATCATATTTTCATTAAAAATATAAATATTAATTAATGCTTAATAATTGTTAGATAAAAAAATATGGCATAGGATGTCTTATCTGTTGCAATATATGTCTGTTGTACATTTATTATATATTTTATTATCAAAGTCGCTAGAATTATTGATCGATATCGATTAGCCATCAATCATCTGTTGTTCGACGCATGCGCCGAGCGGTCAAATGAGACAGAAGTCGTCGAACGCTCACGGAGGCAGCACGCGTATCGGCATCATCGGGGAATCGTTGATTTTTTTTTACACCGTGACGGAACGGTTAATCTAAATGATTACATCTACGATTAATATCTTCCATCTGCTATCCGTACAACATCCATCCTGCTGGGTGTAAATTATTAATTGCGAATCGGCTGATGGCTGCTCTCTCCGACACCTCGTGAAAAATATGTTTCGTTTCTTAGATTAGTTCTTCTCCTATGCATCCATTTTCGTTTCATTATTGCCCATAAATTTGCTATCCGATTTCTTTAGTTTGTGCTATTTCTCGATCTATCCAATCAACCCAGCCTCAATGATTGCTTAAATTATTCTCTTACTATAAAATACCATCTTAGTGTCTATGGATCACGATATTTTTACAGATTTGTTAACATAATTCAATATCTTGCATTTTATTACGACCGCTTTAAATTTTATTTCAGCTTTATGATACTTGGAATGTCATTAATATAAGGCTACATATTTTCCAATCCATGAGATTTCTTGGCTCTTTATTTCGAGTGTCCTCTATTTAAGTGTAGGGGTTGGATTTTTGGCAGACTTTCGGATATGGGTTCCCAGCTCCAGAATCCTATTATTTATAGTCTTGTGTGATATTTTGGTTCCACATGTTGCATGATGCTCTCTCAGGCAATGGAAGACATTCTCGCAAACATAATATATAGAACGCAGTAGCACCCTGCTATTTATTTCTTGAAAAGTTGACGAGAGCAATCTTCTACAATTGCACTTGATTGTGTCGACAATTGTACTCCATGGTTGTAATTTACAGCGTTTTATTAGCTTAATTTATTCAGTGTATTATTTTATTAATACTGAAAGAAATTGTTTTTAATGTTCTACGTATATTTAAATAAAATTATATACCTTATTAATTCGTATAATACATGTTAAGACTTAATAATCCTCATTTTAAGATTGTTATATTCATAAATGTATTTTAAATCAATTTTTAATGCAAAATTAGATTTTTTACCGTTTAATTTTGCATTTATTAACCCTTTAACTGTCAAAATACGATATATCGTATTTTGCTAGTTGGGCTTAAACCTCTGAATACAAAATAAGTATTTTATATAATAAATAATAATGACACATAAAGTGTCGTTAATTATAATTTAAAGTTTAATTTAGTAATTTAACCAGGAATTTGTATTGCTGTATTAATTGTTTGTGACTCCTGAAGGAGCCAGACATATATTGCCAAGTAATATGGCCGAACCGTGACTTAATTTCTCTCTGAGTCTGCCAAGCTTGATAAATCTATTTACACTTATTACTTCATTTACCGATCCGTCACGTCGACTCGAAAACAACTGAATCGTCCGAAGGTGAGGGTCTATCAGACCCCAAGCATTTCAAGTCTTGTTATTAATATACTGAGTACTAAATATTGTTGAATTCTTCATGAAAATCTTGAAATTTAAGAAAAAAGATTGTTTTAAGAATAAAAATAGTTATTCATGATATGCTTCAAAATTTGGTCGATATTTTGATTTTTCAACTAATCAATGACGCAAAACTAGTTCTCGCAGCACGTGTCACTAGTGCGTTTCACTCGCACTTGCCACGTGGTACCGGATGCGAGCGAGAAAAAACATCGCGCCCGTGGCTACAGAAGCGAATATTGTTTTTATTTTTTCTTCGAAACTGGGGACAGTAATGGTCAATGATTATTTATAATATTTATTATTTTATTGACTTTTTTCAGACAAGTAAAAAAGCTTGTGACATCTAGAATTTATATTATTATAAAAGAGTTTAGAAAGAGTCTAGAAAAATCAAAAACTTGGGGTCCACAAAAGACGCCATCGGCGCGGCTTGGTTAAAATCATGGTATTATTTGCACAGATGTGATATTCCAGGTAGTCTCGGCATAGAAAGGGTTTAAAAGAATTTGCCTTGCACAATTTTTTTTTATTTTACTCGTCGAAATAGTTGTTGTAGCAAACAAAGGGCCACGATATTTTTGAAAATCTAAATGCTTTGACAAAACAATGATTTATTTTATCCTAATCTTTAAATCGTACTTAACCTTTTTAGATAAAGAATAAGAATCCCAAATTCAAAATAACTTCATATAAATGTAATCGTACATCTGTACTGTCATAGATTAATTGTATTTTGTAATCAATTATTGCATTTCAGTACGATAATGCAATTTTTGATGATAATGATGATGATTTAACAAATCTCCACTGTCTTCTTTAATCTTATTTTTTTTAATCCTTTGAATGCTGAGCTTATCTGAAATGTTTCCAAGAACGTTGTCTTTTTTAATAATAAATAATTCAAGTTTAAACATATTTTTTAAATATACTGTAGTATGTCAGATTGGCATAAATTATTTTATCTTTTTTCGGGGTAAACATACCCGAACGACTGGCCTTGCAGGAGTCTTTTTCACTCTGTTCACCTTTTTAGTAGAATTTATGAAGAGATATTTATTGGAAAATGAATAAAAAGCATCCATAGGCATCTATTTGATCTGTTATCCAAATAAAAAATATCATTATTTTAATATTAAATAAAAAAAACTTGGTTCAAGTCGTTTGCTAAAAAATCTTTCGTCTGCCACACGGAGTGGAAAAGGTTAACATTATCAACTTAAAATCCCATAAATATATAAATAAGATTTTAATTTTAACCTGAACTTAAAATATCGAATTTTATAGTAATAATTAACAATATTACCTAAATGATTTTTAATTATCACATTAGCCTACGATATATTATCAACGGAATTTAATTAGCTTTAATGTCTATAAATAATAATAATTTATTGAGTAATACTTTTTATTGCAAATCTTGTATGATTAATTACTTGGTTTTTGTATAAGTTCACGTTAATAAATGTTCCGTTAATGAATCTTTAATTCATTATCGAACAATTCTACAGTAGTTAGTGCTATTTAAGCTAAAATATTAATGCGTGAATAATTAAATTTTATTATCACGTTATATTCATTTAGTATTAGCTAATTAAATATTTTAATACGTTTGAACGTGACCCAACGTCGTGAGAGATTATTTTAATAAAATTTGATATATTAAAGATACATTTTTGCTCGAGGTAAATTTTTAGTAATAATTTGAATGACCTTGAACTTGTTCAATTAATTTTAAATGCGAAAACCCAGCTTTATTATAATGAATAAAGTTAATATATGAATTATTTTATATAAAAGTACTTCATATTATACTACATATTTGTTTTTTACGTGTTTTGATGATTTTATGATGAAGATGATGATGATGGTGATGAAAAAGGGTCAACGACCTCTGGTATTATTTGAAAAATGTGGATAGAATCAATTGGTGTGCATTTGTGCATTAGATTCCACGTATTTGGGACAGATCGGGCTCGAAATGTTTCTCCCAATTAAGCGACTGGCACAAATAAGCTAAGTTTAGGGTAAAATTGTATAGTAATTAAATAATAATCATAATTATTAACAAAAAAATCTTGCACAAACAATTATAATAACAGTAGCTTTAAAAATAGACACAAATAATGTACGTTCTACATTTATAACTAAAAAAAAATCATTTCTGCAGGAATTCATCAAGTCTTGTTTATGTAGAATTGTACAAAATCTCCACAGGTGTGTCAGTGCGGATGTTGAGTTCCCGTCATTGCCCACTTGCAGAAAATAACGCTATAATCCGCTGATACATTTTTTTGCAGTCATCTGTCGTAATCGCAGATTAATCGATCTGATCATGATTTCAATACTTCTCTAAAAAAACTTGTAAATAATTATTTAAAAATAAAACCGTGTGGGATTGCAAATATTTAATTAAATTTAAAATGTATTGTCCCCATTAAACGGAATCGTGTACATTAGTTCCTTTATTTAGTTTTTGTTTCGATTTGACCCAAATAACCGGCGGTTCCGATCGAGCAGAATCTACTATATTTAGGTACCAATCTTCGCTGCAAGACGATTTAAACCAAAACCCACGGCCAGGGGGTCATAGGCCCGTTACTGGCCACGAATTTTTGAAATTGTTACATTTGAATTATACTGCACAATTAATCAGTTCGCATGTACGCCGTTATACGGTTGTTTGCCGGCTACACGTGCAGACAAAGGCCGAGCTCTTCTTCATTTTCCCCCCTTCGAACTGACCTATCCAGTAATTCACGTCAAACAGTAAAATTCAATATTTGTTTTTCAGCGAGCGATGATCAAATACCGTTTGCGTCATTTATTTTTCCACCAAATTAGAGACCAGCCATTTATAAATGTGTGCTGCCGATGTTCTAGTGTTGTTTCTCAACTCTGGTCAGTTAACATCTTCGGTCAAGGGTCTGAAACCTCGACCTCAATACGGCATGTATGGTTGTAATAAATCTAGGTCTGCTTTTTCTGCTACTTATTCACGTATCACATTACTTAGGGATGGGTTTTTTCTCTCTCTGCCGTTTCCAGAGCATCCTGTTATTCGATATGACCTGCTCAATCCCTAGGTTCTCAGCATATTGTGCAAGATGGCGTCTCCCCACCGCTTTCGATGTACTATCCGCATTCGAAGAACCTATGGGTTCTGTCTGTGTTGGAACTTGTCTTAAATAGTGACATCCAATGTCCATCTGACCATTGTCATCTCCGCAGTATGAAGTTATTGCTTATACGGCTTCTAACGGTTCTTATAGCTATATGAACTTAGTGTTATGAATAATGTTCATTGGTAAAATGTATGAGAAATACCTCTTTTTTGCCACCTGGAGGACACCTGGGGTTCCTAAGCATCAGCAGAGCCACGTCCGTCTCAACCCTAATGCCAAGACTGCGATGGTTGTCCTCACGGGTCAGATCGCTATAGGTAACCAAACTTTTTGTCCGGTAGCTGTTCTTTTTCTTTTTCATAGACCTCTGCTAAATATCGATTTTTTTATAAACTTGTCACCTTCAATGTGTTTTTGACAGCTGACACATTACTGTTCGCCTTTATTGGGTGTTTTGTAGAGTGGACGATTATTAAAAAATATGTATAATTTTTATTTGTCTTTATTGAAGAAAAAAAAAAGCACAAAATGTAAGTAAACATTTAGATTTGAAATGATCCAAACCAGAACCTAGTAAAATTCCTACATAGAATGAATACATAAATAATGCAGTTAATGATGGGTTGATTTTTCTTGCGATATAGTGCAGGATACGTAACAGAAATATCTTTCTGAAGCCAGAACTGAACCCTTCTAAACTGCATCCTAAGTTCTTCGTTTGTTTTCTTAACCTAGCCGTGCCCATGAGGTATATTGGGGACCACAAGTTTTTGATTTTTCGCGAATAACTTTTTAAATATAAATTCTACATGTCACAAATTTGTCTAAAAAAAATTAAAGAATAAATATTCTGAATAATCATTGTTCTTTGTTGTCTGGAATTGCGAAAAAAAACAACAATATTCGCTGCAGTTGCTACGCGCAATGTTTTTTCTACCTCGCATGCGGTACGATGTGCCGAATGCGAGTGAAACACCCGATTGACACTTGCTGCGAGACATCGTCAAGAACGTTGTCATTTACTTGGTGAAGAATTCATCAATATCCTGATTTGTAATGCTAGGGGTATTTGAGATACCCCCTACGGACAACGCGTTTGTTTTCGAGCCGCCGTGACGGATGGGTTAATTTATATTTTTACGTTACGGATTTTTCTCTTCGTGATATTTACTCCTTGTTAATCGAAGTCAAACCCCAGGAGGTCCATATATATATACCACATTCGATATCATTGATCTATTGGGTTTAATCCGATATTCTATTCAATAAAACCCATTTATTTTAAATGAAATAATAAAAAACTGGTTTATCATGCCTGTTAAAAAATCATTTGGGCCAATACAGAGTGGAAAAGGTTAAACATTCTTTATCTTGGCCCTTATGCTTCGTTTTGGCTTAGTCTGGTATGAGATTCTACGCGACTTCTCTAGTTTCATTAGTTCAGTCACACAATAACCCAATATGTACTATAACAGGGGTAGTCAATCTATTTTTGTTAGAGTTGCGGGGACTTCTAATGTTTCTTGTTTAAATATCTAAAATTGAGATTTGAGCGGTGGTCGCTCCGAATTGCTCCGCAGACCCTGCATTTCCGATCCCTGATCTAGAATGAACTCGGTCCTAAATCTTGATGACTCCCAGGCACACCAATAGAAAAAAAAATAGATTTCTCAACCATACGGCTGCTGAGGTATCTCGCTAGTACATAAAACAACGATATATCGTTGTTCAACACATTATTATTTTAATTTCTTGAAAATTTACCCCTTTATTTATATTTATATTTTGGATTACAAAATACGGTTCTTTTTCTTGAAAAATCTTTATTTGTTCTATTTTTTTTTCATAATATCAGTGATTTTTACAATTGAAGCATTTCAGAATCGCAATTTTCGTTATGCCGCTAAGCTTTTTCAGTAATTCTGTTTTTTTCCTCAATGTTGGCAAAACTTTGTTTTTTACGGAATAGAAAAAAGCCGTAAGTGCCCATTTCCGGCAAATTATAATGCTGTTCTTTTCCCCCCTCATTTTACATTTTTTCCAAAAGTAAAAAATTGCCGAGAATACCGAAACACGTTAACCTTTTCTCCGCCAATGATAAAATAAGCATAAAATATGACTAACAATGTCAAGATACGTCAAGGACGAGTGCAGTCAACCTTGTACGTGTTTAGATAACTCACCGTCGTTTTATTTCTGTAATATATCGACGCTGGAAAGCAATCTTGGTGTATCTTGAATCATGATGCTTCACAGAGGAGTCAAAAAACCATTTATAATGTTAATAATTCTTAAATTAAAAGAAATAGAACCATAATTTAGATCTTTTACAATTCTATTCACCGTATCGTATCGATTCTATGTATATTCCACGATGGGAAATGATCTTTTCTGGTCGCTGCTCTCCGTCTCATCTCGGATCATTCTTCTCTAATGAGATCTGTCCACTTTTCACCTTCTAGATATCTTCCACCGTGGCTTCCACGTGAATAATCGCTTTTGTCTGCAACTCTCTCCCATTCGTTCGACGTGACCTGCCGCCCATCTTATTCGCTGAGACATACAAAACTAGTATAACCAACAATACAATATATTATTCAGTTCATTATTATTAATGTATTCATAATCGAAATCAGTAATGTGGGTTCCCCATTTTTCAAAATATCGTCGTCATTCATGTCGTAAATTACTTGCAGCAGAATAACAACTGATATAATTAATTTCTATCTTAATTACTAATAATGATAATGATGTCAATAATATCTTAAATACTTCTATGTGGTGTTGACAATGAAACGATTGTAAAATCAGTAACGTAAACATCTGCTTCTGTGTCTACATTGCGATGCTTTATAATGTTTATATTCGCCTTTCTGCAATATATTAGAAGGAACCAAATGTAATGTTGTATCTTTTTAAATGAAACTCATATTTATAATCATTTATTAAACTTAAATTATACAAAATAATTACTATTATTTTCTATGACTTTTTGCCATCTATTAGGTAAATCGAAAATGCCTTTCTTTTTATTTCATCTTCTGATTTAAAAATAAATCTTGCAAATAATGCTTCAGTGAGCGAAAAAGGTGATAATCGGAAAGAGCCAATCTGGAGAATACGCTGGATGCAATAAAGCTGTCAAAACTAATGCATACATTTTTTGTCGAGTCAAATCGGCTACATGTGGATCACATGTTGTCATGGATAATGTTTTCGTTTCTATCCCCTAAAGCCGGCCTTTTTTCATTCAACTTAACACCTAAACGTTCTAATTGGTCACAGGACACTTGCGATGTCACTTTCACGTCCTTGTTTCAATATTTCATAATGAACAATCCCTTTTGCGTCCCACCATACACAAAGTAAAACATTTTTCGGATATAATCCAGCTCTCGGAGTCGATCTTGCCCTTTGTCCTCGCTCTAACCGTTGCTTTCTTTTTCTTATGTTTGAATAGAGTACCCATTTCTCGTCTCCGGTGATTAAATTGTGCAGAAATGGTTGCGACTCTTCTTTCTCCTTCAGTAAGTCACAGATACCACGCCTCATGTTTGTGTCTCTCAGTCAACACATGGGGGACCTAAACGCCTTTTTTTTAATCTTCCCCATTTTTTTTAAAGATATCCTTGAGTCGACGACCATGAAGTACCGGCTTGGCTTGATAATTCTTCGATATTGAGAGTCGGATTTTTTTCAACCTCTTCTTTCAGGGCTGCTTTATCCACTTCACGGGGACGTCCACTTTTAGGCCCATTTTTCAAATCATTATTGCCTTATTTAAATTTTTTTAACCATCTTTGACATTACCTGACGTTTAATGCATCTCCATAAACATCGAAAATATTTTTTGTCTCCGTTGCGTTTTTTTTTGGGGTGAAACTGAAACAGCATACAGCTGCGCAAATGTTCTTCCGAAGGACACGTCTCGGTTATTATTAAAGGGATACGTAAAAATATTTATACAAAACGAAGATTGGAGACTTCTCACGACACACAAAATATTCAAACACGTCTTTCTTAGTCAAAGGACTGAAGAAAACTAATCTGAAACTATGCTTTTCGAAAATGCGAGATTACATTCGGGTCCTTCTAATATATATTTTTTAAATTCATCGTCTATGCGAATTATTTTAAACCTGAATCGTCTCTAACTATGCCGAGAATACTGAGCAATTTCGTATTTATTGTCCGTAAATATTTTGCAACGCGTCATTTCAGCGATTGATTGATGACAAGAGAGATACGACAAATCCAATAATCAACGATGAAGTAGCAATTTCATTATGTCGCATTTCTGCAACCTAAGCGCGTTGCATTTCATTGCAATTTAATTCTTAGATACCATATGTACTTTTCTAATTCGTTTATTAATAAATATCGCAGCTTGTTTATAATTCTCACGTCATTGTTTATTTATGAATGCGACACTATCGAGATAAATGCGTATATGCATTTTTTTAAATATTAATTGCGTAGACGATTTAATTATATCGATGCAGTATTGAAATTTTAAAGTTCTATATATCGGGGACTTTCCATTTTCCGTTATATATTGCTTATCTTTTTATTATATTATATTGACTAATTTTTTTTTATCGTGTTTCCTGCTCATAAATCCTTTGTCTGCTAAACAACGATATATCGTTGTTGTTATACTAGCGAGAAATATCTTAAATTATCGTAAATAATATGTCATTTGAAGATGTGCATTTATCTATTTTATTTAGACATAGTTTAACCCCCTTGTCTGCTGCGATGAATACATAAAACATTTATTTTTTGCGAAATAATGATGTATTTGTCTGCTTGATTCTCTTTCTTGCTAGTCCATATTTATTTTGGCGATCTTTAGACCATTATGACGTCATTGAAGGCCTTTTTAGCATTTTCTTTGCAGATATGGCAAACAACGATATATCGTTGTTACTCACTTAAAGGAATAATACAGCCGCTTTTATTTTTCTGATATAATGTTATGTAACATGCGTACTTTCTGTATTTGCCACATTCTTTCATAATGATGTAAATATTTTTTGACACAAGAATAGCTATTCCCCATATTCCCCAAATTATTGCGATTCCAATTGTCGACATTTTTCAAAAATGTCGTTTAGAGTTGTTAAATCATCCCATTCATAGTCATTAATCTGTTTTTTTTAACAAAATCGAAAGCAAATGCATTCGTGGCTCAAGTTCTGTCTATAAATCATTTTTAATTGAGGCAATACTCAATCGTTAACCCTTTGACTGCCAAAATACGATATATCGTATTCTGCTAAATAGGCGAATAACATCGAATACGATCCAAAACATTTCAAACGGACCGTAGCATTCAGTGATAATAAACATTTTCACAGAGAAAAGTTATTTACTAATATCACTGACTAATAGTGTAATAAAACCAGACATATATTGCCGAGTTTTATGTCCATCGCGATAAAATTCTCAGTGTCGTCCGATTACTAATTAAATATGTTAACACTTTTATTTATTTACTAAAAATCGTGTCAATCCTTGAATATGGCCTAGCATCCAAAGAGTGAAACGAAATTATCTTGAAAAATTGTGTATCTGACTTAATACGGTGAAACCCCGATTTTACGTCTTTGAATGGACTGATAAAAAACGTAATTTAAGAGAAAACGTAGATTCAGGATTAGAAACAGAATGGTTTTGTTACAATTTTAATATTTATTTAACGACGATCGCTCATATCATGCACAACGCACGATATATCGTTTAGCATTTAAAGGGTTAGTAAATACAATGTACTCGCTTCTAAAATGACTAATTTTGCTCATTTTGTTACATTTTTCATATTTATTTAGCAACGATCGTTGATATCGTACACAACGATATATCGTTGTTTAGCATTCAAAGTGTTAATTTATACACAATCATTTTCTCATTTTATTACGTTTTCGATATTTATTCATCAACGATCGATGATATCACGTGCAAACGATATATCGTTGTTTAGCATTTAAATGAATACGCGATCGATTCACTAGAGCCAAATTTTTGTTCATTTGTAATATTATATTTTATTAATTGAATAAAACACAATTTTCATTTTTCACGGGATTGTGGTTCGTTGAAATCCCGAGAACAGATATTTTAACGATTTGAGATTCCCTAGTGAAACTCTCTCCATTGATATGATAATCCCATGAACTTTGCTCGAAGTCGTCATTTTCAATTACTTTTAATTGTCCGTTCATAATTTGAACGCCGCGCCCATCCCTCGATTAACACGGTATCATTAAATATTATTAAATAAAGCCAAATTTAGACGAAATATGATTGATTAGATGTAATTAGACGATTTTTATAATCGGGAACATATCTCGTATTTTTGTATGCGTGTTTTAGCCTAGCCTTCGGTTTACACGTATATTGTATGGAACCAGATCGCAACTGCGCAAATCAAGGGATTGATGGATACTAATATTAATATTAACAGCGATCTCGTTTTATGTTTTTTTTTAGTGATTATTTATTTTAGTTATATTTGTTTTAAAATGATTGTATATATTTTTTTAATTTAATAAAATAAATTATTTTATTATTGTTTATTAATTTTTGTGTTGGAATATGCGACGCTCAATAAACGGAGTTTAATCGATGGATTCGGTAACGTATCGTTTTTTATTTAAATGTATTAAAAAATTGAAAAATTCGCCATGTCGTAGCACCTGGTTTGAATTAAAATCGATTTGCGTCGGAGCGTCCGCCACACACCTTTCACGCCGAGCGCCGGAGCGCGACTGGCGCAAGTGGGCACGTCATGTTTTGCATTCCCGCTCGCGACGTTGCCACGTTGACTCGTCGAGCTGTTGTGATTATATTTTATGTGAATAATGCCGCTCGACTATGCCAAAACAAAATAACTATAGCATATTCATTTGTTAATTAACTCGTTATTCATTTGTTTATCAATCGTCGTAAATATATTTTAATTGTATACGCACGACGAAAATAATAATATTACCTGAATATATTGATTCGGTCAAATACATTCCCCCCACGTTTAGGTTAATTTCGTTTGACCTTGAAAAATAAATTGATATTTTATTACAAATCGCACCAGTTGGCGTTGATCTTAACAGCATATTTTTCGGCCATATATTTTTTATTTAATGTAAAGCGTCATTTAATGTATATAGTACATTAATGTCGCGGACTATGGAATTCATAATATAAGTTAAATATATATGGCATTTATATATATAATATAATATTTTCGATATTAATATGATAGAGCTGGCAACACTGTCAGATAATTTGACGTTTGCGTGCGGCCTGCCTACACCGCCCTGCCGACTCCTATTGAAATTTTTTATTAAAAATACTTTCCACTATGATAAAATATCTAATTTTAATTGTGTATGCGAATAGGTGGAATTCGGCATACGCCCATATCTTAACAGCACGATTTTCGACCATATCCATTTTCACTTAATCGGTGCCTGGCTTCTATGTAACAAATAATCGGTTATAATAATGTACGTTACCTACGATTGACCCGTCGTAGCTTGAAGGTAATTACAATCTAATTAAGATAGTCAAGTTAACCGTTACTGAGCACAGATAGTACTCGGATGGGTGACCATTCCGAAGAATTTTGAGTGACGCTGGTCAATAGAGCGATGGGGTAGAGGCTTACGACCTTCATTTCACAAAAAATGAATCGTCAAAAATATAAACCGGAAAGCGGGCAGCAGTGCTCTTCAGTATAAAAAATCACTGCAGTGCAGAAGGCAATGAGAAACCACTGCATTATATTCCCATGAAAACCATGTCCATAGTCCTCCATAAGGGGAATCATGCACATGGTCACGTTCCTCAGAAACGAGGGAAAGTGGATTAATATTTAAAAAATAACAATAATGATATTTAATCGCTTCACGACTTTAAAAAAAACAAAACGCACGATTGAGCTTAGTTAATACTCGGACAGGTTAACCTTCAGGGGAAATCTATGAACTCCGGGAATCCTTCATGATACTAGCCAGGGGGGATGATGATCTTTAAAAATTTTCTGTCGTGTATCGTCAAATAGCAAAAAACCCTGATTTGATACAACACAATATTTTGTCTAAACCTATGTTTGTTTAGTGTGGTTGCTCTCGTGCATCGTGTTCATTAGCAGTAAAACAGCGTCAACACTATCAATATGATTCAACGCACTGCATAAAACATTAATTTATTATTAAATGACCTAGTTTAATGCTGTTTCATCTAGCGCTTTGTCATCTAACGCTCATCCTAATCGTCAAACGAGGTCTTATTGTATTTCGATAAATATTTGGCCGACGTAAGATTGTAGAATTTATATCACAAGATTGTATATATATATATAGAAATAATAAATCTTCATTAGAACGTTAACAATTGGCGAGAGAAATTTGAGCTTAATACGATTAGACCTGATGAAATATATATTTAAATTTTATACAAATGTGTTTTATTGTTTATTTCAATTAATCGTTGACCTTGAAAATGTCAGATAATTAATATATTGTAGATATCTAATATTATATAAAATATTATCTCTAAAAATAATTGCCTATGACAATTATTATTATTCAACGTGTTAATCTCACAGATTTTTTATTTATTCATTAGCTTAAAATAATATATATATATATTTATATTAGCATTCGGATAAGAATATTGTTTTATTCTATCTTATAAATACATATTTGTATTATTTTAATGAATAAATCGAATTCTTCCTTCTGTTATTTGATTGTCTGCGCTCAACGTAGACTATTTCCCGAGTCGGTCGATCCTCTGCTGTCTGGAACAATTTCGAACTGATCTAAATCCGGATGTTTTGTTTCTAACCATCTCTTCTTCACGGCAGGATGTCGTTGGATCTTTTTACTCCTTCGGTGTCTCCAATACATATTGCCATAAAATTCCATTTTATTTTTGATCCGACAACTTTTGACACCGTTTTGTCATAAGCTGCTTTTATCCGATCTTTATATAAACTCAGTGTGTGTTTGTGTGAAATATATCTAAAATCAGTGAAATCAAGTTTTTTAAAATATTTTTTCAACGTTTAGGAATATAAAACATAAGTGACTAATCCTCAATCATGCCCATTTTTTTTTTTTATTAAATTTAAATCATATATTTCATATTTTTCTTAGTTTAATAACGATTATATTCTCTAACAGAAGTTCCGGAGCATCGAGTTGCGGGACGGCAGGGGCAGCAGGAACAACTGGAGGATACTCTGCATCATCATCATCTGAAAGGGCGCGCACTAGAGATCGCTTATATAGAAATGGTCCCACCCCTTATACCAATTCTATCGCGGAAAGGTATCCTTCGTTCAATTCAACGTATTTTCAACGCTCTCTGATCATTTTTAATGCTCGCGAATTACGTATTTCCTCGCATCGAATTTTATAGATTTAATATTTATCTTTTATTCTTTAAAGGAATTCACATCCGAAATGGTATAACAATTATGCGGCATCGCCGACGTCAACAAGTGAAAATTTAGGCATAGTTTCCACCGGTAGTACGGAAGGCACTACTCTGGGGAGGCGACGAGGCCGCTCGGGCTCCTCATCGGGCTCGGGTAGCACTAGTCGATCCGTTAGTTCTAGTTCAGGCGGACGTTCCGCATCTTCATCCAGTTCACGCACCTCTAGTCCAAGCGGCGATCATCGCCGTAAACATCAAGTAATTTAATTTAATATATGAATGCAACCGCATCTCTCTACGGATTTAATGATCCGAATATATATATTGATTACAATGAAGATTGTATCCTAATGAAATATGTTATTACAGTGGCCCAGTAGCGGAGTTAACAATAAACCCCTAGCAATTTGTGTTCGTAATTTACCTCAACGGTCATCAGACTCGTCACTCAAAGATGGCTTATTCCACGAGTACAAAAAGCATGGAAAAGTGTCCTGGGTTAAGGTTTCTGGAGTTAATCAAGATCGATATGCTGTGGTGCGTTATCATTTTAAATTAATCTTTTTTTTATAATAATCGGGAATGACAGTTTTAAGTCCATTTGAATAGTGGGTTTTTAAAATTCGTATATGGTGGATCTAACGTATAAATTTAGATGATATTAATTCTTTAATCTCTGAAAAATTCACATAATTATGTCATGCGTGCAAATGCAAAAATATAGCTAAAGCTCATCCACTCCACTCTCAATGACTGGACCTAAAACTTTTATCCGTAATACTATGATAATAAAAGTTGCACAATGAATAATTATTATTATCTTTGAATTAGGTTTGTTTCAAGAAACATTCGGATGTGGAGAAAGCGCTGGAGGTTTCACAGGACAAATCGTTTTTTGGCTGTAAGATCTCTGTAGGACCCTATCAGGGAATGGACGTGGAGGATAATGAATCGCGACCATATGAAACGGATCTAGATGAATTCCACCCAAAAGCAACACGAACTTTATTTATAGGAAATTTAGAAAAAGACGTAACTCCAAATCTATTGCGTGAAAAATTTAAACACTACGGAAAGATCATTGAAATTGACATAAAAAAACAAAGCGGCGGTACATCCGGCTATGCGTTTTGTCAATACGCAAATATATCATCGGTCGTAGATGCAATTAGAAATATGGACGGCGAACACGTCGGTGTGAGTCGAGTTAAATTAGGTTTCGGAAAATCTATGGCGACCAGTTGTATTTGGATCGATGGGGTTACGGATTTGACCGAGAAGCAAGTGTTTGCTCAGTGTGCGAGAATCGGGACCGTTAGTCAGGTATTCAATCGATCTTCATAATCTATTTATGTATTCGTACGTGAATCGGTAATTTATGTTGGATTTATTATGTAGGTGTCACTCTGTAATGGGTCTGGTCACGCTTTAGTCGTATTTGAGCAGGTTGCCTCCGCTCAACAAGCTGTGAAAGAATTGCGCGGATTAAATATACGGGGAAGGAAATTGCAAGTTGATTTTGCCTCCAGAGAATGTCAAGTTAGTAGCCGATGATGCAACGATTTATATTGCCAACGTATTCATATTTATATAATTTTTGTACGTAATTTTAGGATGCGTTTTATGAACAATTGGAAAAACAAAATAGTAATCCAACTTCAGCCGAAAATAGGGTAACAACGGAGCGATTTCCCGAGTTGCCTGCGAGAGTCTTCGACGAAAAATCGACCGCAAAGTATAATAGGTATTATTTTTTTACATTCGTCGGATGTGTGTACTAATTTTACAAAATCATGACGGCACAATCTTCAAAATTTTCGCCTCTCATCCACTTTTTAGTATCAAAATTATTTGGAAGTAGGCAGTATTTTGGTTTATTTTGAAAAATAGTGACTAATGTTACTATTTAATTTTCACAGATATGATAGTAGTCCACGTGCACGGCAAGTTGCGAATAGTCGTAGCCGAAGTACTCGTTTTCTTTCACAAACGTCAGGGGAGCATTTTGATGGATCTGTGCCGGATTTTTCAGAGCGAAGGTTCAGGTGTGTATTCAATATTCCAGTTGATTATTTTGTGACGAATAATTACTATCGTTTCTCACAAATTGATTACCCTCTGCTGCGCTTATTTATATCGAATATGGCAGTGATCTGGGCAGTTAGTAGATATTTTATTGGGATTTTTTAGCTGTTTCAGATTGCTAATAATCTGGTGAGATTAGTATTAATCAGAGTATCGTTTTTTGGTAGCAGATGTTCTTGATTTTAGATGTTATGCTGAATGTCATCCTTGATTATTTTGCTCAATTCGCTAGCAATTTATTCCACTTTTCTCGATTTGTTAGGTTTTCATAAATTTCCAATAATTTTGATACAATGAATATTCCGAACCTTTCCGATACTCTCTCTGCGCTTCTTTTGAACCATTTATGGTAAATTTATTTCCCAATGAATTTACTATTCGCCTCTAGTATCATCGTATTTGTTATTTATTCTCAAGTATTTGTTCGATATGATTTCAGAAGGTATAGTAAGATTTTTTTTCGATGACTTCGAAGTGTCAAATTATGTGAATTTTGTACTCTAATATTTATTTTAATAATATATATTAATTTTAAAAGATTTTCTATCGAATCTCTTTCGATTGTAGGTATGAAGAATTTAGTGGTACACCAACTTCTGATGCTGTAATTGATACAAGCAATGGAAGTGGAGTGACTACTAATGGACCAGCACTTCAAAGTGTTGTAGTTGTATCATCACCCGTATCTGGACCTTCGATACCGCCTCCACAACTTGTGACAAACATGCGACATTTACAGAAAGAGAGAGTGCATCTGCTTGAACAATTGGAAGAATGTCCGAGTAGTGGCGATGAATTAATTAGTCCCAAAAAGAGATTAAAGGTGAGTCGATTATTTTTTTTATGAAATATTTGCATATTTTGGACAAATACTAATAGTATTTGTGTTATGTTCGCAGGCTGAACGTTCATCACTAGGAAGACGACCCTCAGGAGAAGCATCCAGCCGCCATCACCGAGATGTTTCACCGTGTGTTAAACGAAGGCGAGGCAGTGAAACATCTCGTCATCACTGGCACACTCCGAGTCCTGTTTCTCGTCCGGGGACACCCCTGCACGACGAGCGGCCAGACAGTCCGGTGCCTACAGAGCCGCGTCGTCCTATTCTGATACCTCGACGTTCAGTTCCTATGTGTCTGCCGCTACCGAGATTCGCGGCACAAGTGCTGCCGCGGGCAGTACCTATTTCGCCACCGCGTCCACCAGCCGGGCCACCACCGCCGGCATCTCCAACATCGCGACTACTGAGTCCAGCGTCTTCTACGGGTTCTTCACCTTCCCCTGCGGAACCCTCGTTAGACGAGCGAATCAGAAGTTTGGATGAACGATACGAAAAGTGGTCGGGTTCACGTGCATCATCTTTCTCCGAAAATACTGAAAGAACTCGATTCAGACATCATTTGTTGGACTTAGACGTGACCGAAGTTCAACCATCCG
The DNA here is from genome assembly GCA_022495035.1 of Philopotamus ludificatus. NCBI lineage: Eukaryota > Metazoa > Arthropoda > Insecta > Trichoptera > Philopotamidae > Philopotamus > Philopotamus ludificatus. Next base: position 41,217 of record JAGXCT010036611.1, on the reverse strand, counting down.
ATGTTATGAGATCTGTGTTAGCTAAACGTTCGGTTTTTGACGAAGATTCAAAACGTTTAGAGAGTATATGTGATAAATATGAAACACCAATTCGGACAATATGTGCTTTTCCTAGTCCTTCAGGTGCTAGAGTGAGTCCTTCTCCACTTAATTCGCCACAATCAGCGGGACGCTCACCATTCTCTGGTTCACCAATTGTTTGCCCGGTTAAAGCTGCGCCCCCTGCAGCTGCAACACCCCAACCGACGCCTGCGAAAGGACTACAATATCCGTTCCCCTCTCATCCACCAGTGGTAACGACATTATTACTCGATGGTACGGTAGCACCTTCATCGTTAACCGGTGAATTTTTAGAAGAATCTAATAGAAGTTTATCTGTAGAAAGACTAAGTAGTTCAAATGTTGATTCAAATAACATTCCACGTAACAATAGTAATACTCCTAGTTGTAGTGAACGTGTGCCAGTGAGCGTTAGTTATAATACTGACAGTGTTTCTAATTTATCATCGTGTGTGCAGAGTTCTAATTCACAAAAAGCTCCACCGAGAAGTGTTTCTTTAAAATGTGAAACTAAAACTCCCAAAACTAGTGAATATAAAACTTCTTCCAATAAAGATAATAGTATTTTAAATATTAGTGAACTTGATGTAATAGATGAGGGTGATATAAAAACCAAATGTGGAGTTGTAAATAGTGATAATTTAGATAGAAGAAAAAATGAATACATAGACAATGGACAAATTAATATTAAAGATAATAGAGACCAAAGTTTTATACAAAAACATAATAGTGAAAACCCTAAATGTGATTTAATAAAAAGTGAAGAAATAGCTATATCAACTTGTAATATAAAATGTGATACTAAAATGATTAGTGACTCTGAAAATTGGAACATTAATACCACAGATAAAATAATAGAAACCAGTGAAAGAAGAAAGCTTGTCAAGGATGAAATAGTAAAATTAATTTCCGATAAAGATTGCAGGAGAACTGATAGTGATAAAAATAAAGTTAACGACTATAAAGATAGATCAAATGACAATTTTAAAGCCAGTTCCATCGATAGGTTGTCATCCGTTGAAATGTTAGATAGTAATTGTATTGAAAATGTCAACGATAGGGAAAACTCTGGAAAGGAAAGACTAGAAAATGAAAGGCGAGAACATGAACAAATGAATAGAGAAAAACTCGAAAAGGAAAGAATTGATAAGGAGCGGAAAGAAAAAGAAAAAATCGAAAGGGAGAGACTCGATAAAGATCGACGAGAAAAGGACAAATTAGAACAAGTGGAAAGAGAACGTATAGAAAAGGAATTAATCGAAAAAGAGCGTCGAGAAAAGGAGAAGGTGGAAAGAGAACGGCGAGAAAAGGAAAAGTCAGAAAAAGATCGCAGGGAGAAAGATTTTTCGGATAGAGTTCAAAAAGAAAGACACGATAGGGATAAGCAAGACAAGGATAGGCAGGATCGTGAAAAAGTTGATAAACACGAAAAATCAGACAGACTGTCGGATAATAAATCTGATAAACACGACAAGAGAAAAGAAAAGGAAAATAAAAAACGCGATGACAAAGATTCTCTAGATTACAACGATACTTTCATGTCCTATAAAGATAGAAGAAGAGAGAAGGATGACCATCAAAGTGAAAGCAGTAAGCATAGACATCGAGAGTCCACTAAGAAAGATAGCCACAGTGATAGAAACGATACCAAAAAAGATAGTAAAAACCACGAAAGTAAATATAAAGACGCCAACAGAAAATCGTCGAGGGATGAAGTATCTAGAGAAATTGTTCGCAAGGATTCTAGTGATTCCACAGCCTCTCGTAATTCACACGATTCCAATAAATCGAAAGAACACGATCATACAGAAAAAGATGATCATCGTAATAGCATAAAATCAAGTAAACACGACAGTCACAAAAGTCGTCACCACGATAAAGAGCCATCAATAAAAACTTCGTCGAGAGATGAATCCGATTTTCTAAATGAATCTTCAAAAAATGGCAGCGTCGATAAAAAGGATCGGTCCTTCATAGAATCAGATAAAATACATCCACCTGAAACAGTCAAAGACAAAAAGCAATCAATTGATGATAAACAAAGGCATTATTCATTTGATTCTCATAACGATCACCGAAGTCACGAATTAAAACGAAAAGAGAGACTTAATTCTAGTTGCAGTTTGCCTGCTAGTGTTGGTCTCAAAAGAAGAGTAAGTTCTCATGACAATTTGGACCACGACGACTGTAAAAGACCAAAACTCAACGATAAAAAATTACCCGAAAGACGCGATTCAAAAGATTCTTCAAAGTATTTGGAAAAATACAGACATAAATCGACTAAAAATAACATATCAAAACAATTGGAGGATAAAATCAAAGATGACAGAAAAAATTCCAAGGATCATGATGAGAAATTGAAAAATAGAGAATATAAAGAAAAAGAATTCAATGAAAAAGAAACATCTGATACTTTTTCAAATGAAAAGGATTCATATGATCCCATTTGTAATGAAGATAACCATGAAATCAAAGATAAGGATTTGCGAGAACATTCCAAGTCCAAATCAATTGACAAAAATCGACACAAAAAATCTAATCACTCTAAAGACGATGACAGTGATTATAAAATGGATACCTTATTTGACATAGATAGAGAAAGGGATCACTCCATCGATAAAGAATTCCTAGAACGTTTAGAACTCCGCTCTAGCTTAGAAGATGAGAAGCAGCTTGCAATTAAAAAGGAATTAAAGGAAAGAAAGAGATTGCAGCAACTACAGCAAATTCAACAATTACAAAAACAAACGCAGCAAACTTCATTTCAACCACAGGACGATAAAAAAGTTAAAAGTGAAGACCGTAAGAAAGAGATCAAGGAGAAAAGAATATCGACGGAACGAAAAAGCCGAGAGGATCCTGTTACGCCTAAAATTGAAAATATTCGCAAAAAACCCAGAAAACTCACAAACAGCAGTGATTCTTCTGATTCTGATGAGCCAAAGAAACATTCCATATTTGATATAGTCGATGAAGGACCCACATATATTTCTATGTACGACAAAGTTAAGGCACGTTCGTGTAAGAATATGCAAAAGCAGGAAGAAGAGAAACGCCAGGAAAAAATTAAAGCCAAATTCAGCCAGCTGAAACAAAGCAGAGCGAAACGCGAAGAAAAGAAACGATCGACGAGTTGGGATGAAGATAGCGACTCTGATAGAGAACATAAAAAATCGAGTTCAAAATCGTTTATCGCCAGCTCTTCGGAGGATGAATATCGTCGTCGTCATAGAGAAAATAACACTTCGGATTCCGAGAATGACAACGAAAAGTATAAGATCATAAAAAAAGAGAAGATGATGGCGTCATACGATGGTGATAGCACAGACGACACGAGAAATAAACTAATATCCAGGAAAAATTCTCGATCGCGTATTATGTCAGATACATCCGATGACGAGGCCTTGAAACGGGACTTCCAAAATTCTAATTACATTGATTATGACACTAAGAGGCATTTAAAAACTTTACAGAAAGAAAACTGCGATGAAATCAAGTCAGAAATACTCGACAATATGTATGAGGCGAAATTAATCAAAGATGAAATAAACAAATGTACTTTCTACGAAACATCCAAAACGTTGCAAACACTTATAGAAGACAAGAAATCCATAGAAAATGATTTTATTAAAAATGAGCATTACATTAAATCGGAACCCATCTACAAATACAATTCTAAATATTCTGATACTGAATACGATATCTACTCAGAAGAACCTATCTGTTCAGATTCTATCAAAACTGAAATCCGGAAAAAACACAAAAAGAAACAGAAACGTCAGAAGAATTATACGACTGATGATGACACCTTTGGCAGATACGACAAGTCTCTCAGTGAGAATTTGGACATTCACAGCAAGAGAAAACATATAAATAAGAAGGATAAGAAACGTGAAAGATCATCTATCGACGAAATCGATTTGATGAAGAGCAAATTAAAAATGAAAAAGGCGAAGCGTATCCTCGATTCGAGTACAGAAAACAGATCTGAAAATAACAACTTTAAGAGAGGTGAAAGAATGCACGATATTTTTGGACCTCTTTCTGATGATTGCGATGATAAAGTACATCATATTTTTGAACCAGTTTTCAATAAGTGTGATGCTGAAAATAAAGAAATGCCACCTAGTCTAGATCTATTCAACATCAAAGAAAAGAATCATTATTTCAATGGGAAACTAAGTACATCTGATTCCGATTGTAATATATATTCCAAGCCCATTTCTAATTTGGAGCTAATTCAAAAAGATCTATTCAAAGATGAAATTAAGAAACGGAAAGACAAAAAGAGGAAGGACAGAAAATCCATCATCAAAGAAGATGACAACAGCTTGGACGTAGACGCAGCTGGTAAAGCCATCGAAGCCAGTTTATGCGCTGATGCGGTACCTGAAAGCAAGAAATCTCACACAAATGTAGAAAAACCAGATCCACCATCAACAAAATTAGATACACCTATGGAATCTGATGTATTTAGATTTACCGACGGTGATGAGAGCAGAGAATCACCGATGGTTTCCGTTCCGCACAACAATATTGATAGTTCTAAAAAGGAAATTAAAGAAAAGAAGAAGAAAAAGAAAAAGAACAAGGAGGATAGACAAAACCGCAAAGATCACCATCATCACCATCACCATCACCGAGAGAGAAGTGTGGATAACGATATAAAAATACCCATAGACACCGGAAAAATTGAAATCAATAATTCACCCGATATTGAAAAACACGATGTTCAACCAATAACAGAATGTAAACCGGCATTACCATCGCCTAGTCTTCCTAGACTCATCGATAGTCCACCGCTGTCCAAGGAAATAGCTAATACTATTGCTTCACCAGAGCTTGAAATTACAACATCTCCAAAAATGCCAACAAATAATAAAATTGGTGAAACAAGGCGCATTTCTGATAAATTTATACCAGGCTTTGGTGTTGAAATCGACGATAATATTAGCGAGACTGCTGTTAAGAGCATATCAGACTTTGATAATGATGTAAATGATGTTGTTATAGTTGATAATAACATACTGAATTCCTCATCAAATGCTGAAATACAAAAATCTGATGAAAAGATAGATGAAAAACCAAGAGCTATTATTTCCCAAGAAGAGACGGAAGATGCTGTCGCTGCGCTTTTAGGGGAGAGCTTCGGCAATAGAAGTATTACGTTCAACGATTATAATGAGAATACCCAAAGCCCTGAACCACAAAGTATTGTTATTCCTTCGGAAGCTAACGATAGTATACCCGATGAAGAAGCTGAAGAAATGCGACAAGCTGTACAAAATTTGAACGCAAGCGAATTAGAAATCAAACCGGATACTCCACAGTCTGAGAATGATCTACAAATCGACACTGACACTGATGACGAAACCAAAGTAGAAACCCCCCAACCGAAGCCAGCAAATAATGTTACTCAGCCACCAGCTCAAGTTACTGCATTTTATGAAGGTCCTTCTCCATCGGTTAATGAAGAACAACCGTCAATTAAAATATTGGATAATCCACCTCCTAAATTGGTAGTCAAGGAAGAACCACCAAAAGCAAAGATAAAAGATATTGCACAACCGAAACTAATAGAAAAAATGGAAATAACTACTCCGCCACCTACAGTTATTTCAAAGGGCTGGTCTCTCGGTGCTCATAAACCAAATGACCAACCTTTGATTACCAATAATCCTGTTCCATCGAGAGAAGACGCATCTGTTCATCTGCTGCTGAAAACTCAAACAATTAATGTAAGCGGTCAATGTAGACCTCTTATAGCAACATCTACAAAAGTCGGTTTCATTAATCCTATTTCTCGACCGACTACAATATACAACACCCAACCACCGACGATAAAAATACCGGATCAACATGTAATATATCAAAGGCAGCCCAGTATTTTGATATCTCCACGTATGGCTGGAGACATCAGATTACATTCTCCGAAAAGTCATCAACATATGGAGATTCAACCTAAAGGTGCTAATATGACGATACTAACTACGGGCACGCCGACTCTTGGATCTCCGCCTGGATTGGCTTCTTCGAGTATGCAGCAACGGTCTCCGGGTCAAATAACGCTTGTGAGAATGCAGCAACCACCTTTAAGTCCCATTCAAACATCGCAGCTATCTGCTGCCCATCAAAATCGCACAATGCTGTCGCCTGGTCATCACAACACTGTTGTCATTCAGAATCAAAATTCACCAGTTCAATTAAATCGATTGCCTATAACACCCGTCTTGACACCGATCGCTAAACCTATAATGGCCGGAAACATCAACGTGCATCAACCAAAACCAGGAATGTCAGTTGGAAACACCACGATTATCCAGACACCAAAATTAATAACACCGAATGAAGTTCATAAGGTAGCTGGAAACAAATTCGTTCAAGAATCAGTTTTAACAAACACGAAATTGATATTATCTCCACCCGTAATAGTATCATCACAAAATTCACCAGTAATGGTTCAAAATCGACTGGTATCAGTGGCTGCTCCGCATCAAAATACAACGCAAGTTCCCATTTTGGTAACTTCCCATCTATTAAACAAAGCTGGATTAAATATAGCAACATTGCCTCTGGAGAAAAGTGATTCTAGCTGCTTGATGAATGGCCCAGAACCACCTAAGAGTGCCATCGTTAATAATCAAAATTACAATCAAACGCCTCATTTACACGTTAACCATATACCGAGCAGTCCAGTAATTCAAAATGCGCCGAAAGCGCCGATTACATTGCTGCAAGAATTGCCGAATATCTCCAAGCCCGTTTCAACTATACAGAACCTCTCTCAGCAGAATGTACAACGTGTTATAACTCCGGTCGTGACCAATATTATTCAGGTCGAGCACAGAACAGAAAATCCTTCGCCTGTTATAACACCGATTATTACAAAGCCGTCGAGTATAATTACGAATGCATTCTCTGTACCTAAACCTGCAGCTCTGAATATCATCGAAAAATCACCTGTAATGCAAGTCATTACTCCTCCCATCAGACCATTGAAGATCATGGATATCGTAGAGACGGCCAATAAAATAGTCAAACCGCAATGTATCGATAAGGACAACATCATCGAACCAGTTTCCACTAATATAATATTGCCTTTGGTGACCATCGAAAAACCTAAATGCGAGACAGATTTTGAAGAACTATTAAAACCAACAGCTATTGTAAATAAAATCGAAAAACCACCTCACATGGTGCCGAATAATAATTTGATTAATATTCCCAATGATATTGCCGCAGATAAAAAGGACATTAAAACAGAAATCATCAGACCAAACGAAACATCCGTCATATCAAATAAAGAAAATAATAAACATGTGAGCAATATTGATAACAAAACCATCATAAATCCAAAGGAAGATTGCGATTTCTGGTCCGCTAAAGATATCAACATAGAATCCGTTATCAAGAAAGTAGATGCGCTTTGTGGTGCCAGTGAAATATCCAGCGATATCGATATTAAGAATGGATGTCTGGATGTTCCGAAACCGTTAGAAATTAAAGCAGAAAAAATTAATCATTCCATCGACATAAATCCCAAACCAATACAGGATTTGACTGAAGAATTGTTTGAAAAATTCGATAATAAGATGGGCGCCAAGCGCGGTGGACGCTCAAGAGGTCGTAAAATACAAGATCGCGTACCCGAAAGAGTGCAGACACGTCTAGGCAACAAATTGAGAGGCACAACAGCAGCTTTGAGCAAAAGAGGACGTGGTCGGTCAAAGGTTGAAAAATCCACAATACCTCCATCTACAAATATTCCCGGCGATGTATACGATTTCCATGAAGATTCCGGCGATGAAGTTAGTACGACTCCACAAACTAAAACTGATCATAGACCTAGACTTATATTGACGATTAAAAGTCCGTCGGTAGTCAACACGGTTCCAACTTCAAGTAATCCGCTTCCGGCTGTTTTACCACCACCACCACCGCCGCCGCCACCGAAAGAAACCAACACACCAGGAAAAGCTTTGCCCGCTTCTCCTGTGCAATCGATGACGAAAGATGATAAAATTGAAGACTTTGTTTCGCCAACGACCAACACTCGTAAATCGAGAAGATTGCAAGAAAAAGATGTGCCTAAAAACACAGTCGATGATGTTATCGAAGACGTCATTAAAAATTCATCGCTTCAAGGACGCTCGAGCATTATAAACAAGGATTCCGGTCCTATCAGACGTTCAGCCAGACAGAACCTTGCAAAATTAGCCGTCAATGAAAAACCAAATTCTGACGTACGAAAATCGCCTAGATCCATCAAAAAATCCAAAGACAGGCGCATTTCGGAGACGTCGGTTGATAGCAGCGATGAAAAGGTCTCCAATAAAGACGCTTCGGATAATGCCGAATTCGAAAATAAATCACTCAAAATAAATGAAAACATTCCAAAGTCGACCGAAACGGATCAAGTAGAATCTGTATCCGAATCAACCAGTAATGAAGTATTAGAACTACCTAAAAAGATTCATCCTGAAGTAAATATAAAGCCTACTCCGCCGCATATAGCCGAACCAGCTCCTGTCATCGTCGAAAAAGTCAATTGCGATAATATCACTCCATCGGTAGTAATCGACGACGAACGAAAAACTACATCTTTGACGTCAGATCCAGAGAAGGACATCATAAAAACGCAATTAGCAGTAGACATACCGACCGCATTGAAAATTGCTCATAAAAAAGACGAAATCCTCAAACCCAAACAGCAGCTCACTATTAAAAATTCTGAAGAGTTGATGATTGATCCAGTGTCAGGAGAGCTAGTATTCATGAGGCACAGCGACGATGGAAACTTTGTTCCCGTGTCTAATGCAGCTGATCCTAATGTTATCACACGTCTCAGTACAATCACAACAAACGCCAAGTAATTATTTTTTATTTATTACTGTTTTAACATCTCGTGATCATAATATTAAAATAATCTTTCTTTTTTTTTTCAGAATCATTCCAGATCCCAAAATATGTGCCACATCATCGATTATAAAACAGCAAACGTGTATTACCGTCACTCCAACTGTGCTCACATCAACATCGGACAACGCAGTGGCCACGTCCGTTCTAAAATCTTTAACTCCGACAATACAAGTTGCAACATCGAGACTTCCAATAAACACCTTGCCTGCGCCCACATCAGCACCTTCAGTCGTCAATCTGCCGGTTGCCGATTCGAAGATTATCAATCCGATTCCGTCATCCGGATTACTGACGACTGTCAATATGAGTAACACATATCAATCAAACATTGCACCAATCCAATCGTTGCCTGCAGGCTCCATAAATGTAATATCAAGACCAAACATTCAAGTTCCGAGCATACAAATACCTCTGAATCATCACGCGTTAGGGAAGAGCCAAGTGATTTCATCCACGCCGATACCGTTGTCGGAAATCAATACGATAATCGCAAAGTCCAATATGCCGGGGGTGAATTTACAGCAAATCATCAAACCTCCAACTGGAAATGCAATCCATGCTGTGCCGTTAAATAAAATAATGAACCCTGAATCTGTTCCTAAGCGCTTGCAACAGAATCTTCCATCCAAAATACAGCCAGGACAACAGCTTAAAACTATTCCGATGCAACCGCATATCGCACCTCAGAAACAGGTAATAAATGCTTAAAAATATGCATAGATTAATTTTATGAATATAAAAATATGCTTAAACTATTATTTAATATGTATAGGTACAGGGAATGCAGATGGGTCAAGCAGGAGGATTAGGTCCGGGACCGGTGGGTCCAAGTCTACCTCGCGGTGCACAAGGTCAACACGCCAGTCCTCCGCTGATGATGGCTAAACACATGGCTATCGTAGGACCACAACCAGTTATAACAGGTAATGTACCATTGCGATAAAATATATTATGTAATTAATCAGAGCAAAATTAATAATGTAAAATAATAATTACAGGAGCCAGCAGCTCGCGAATCAGTCTCACTGCGGTACCGTCCATCAGTCCGCAAGGCCAAGCACCTATGGTATGTTTAAATCAACGATATTTACATTTTTTATTTATTTGTATTTATAAATATGACAATAAATAAAATTAAGTTTAATTAAAAATGACGTCATTGCTTATGAATTGAAATTTTCAATGGACGCAGCATACGGATTTGTTAGGATCGAGAAGTCCCCCTCCTGCGCATCAACAAACTTCACCAGTAACTCCGGTACTGATGATAATCTATACGCAATATCGATTAATCAATTTTAGGTTTTATTTTTGTGGCATGTGCTCATAATAATATGATTTATTTTTTCTAATTATAGGGAGAGGGCGTTTATTCACATTTCGGACATCAGCATTATCAACAGTATTTACGACCTCATCAAGAGGCTCGGACCACACCGTCGCCTTATACTGCACGGTAAATATTCAACAATTATTTATATTTTTAGTTTTGCTATGAAATCATTAAATTATTAAAAAATTTATAGTTCTCCGCACGGTGCCGAAGGTTCGGAAGCTCCCAGTCCACCCTTGGAGCTTCGCAGACCACCTTGCGCTCGCGTACCTCATTCGGCACATTCGCCATCTCTCAGCGATAGAAGTACAGGTACGAATACTATATTTAACATGTTATTAAAATTGACGTTTGTGTTTATATCGTAGTTTACGTTTTAGATTCGCCTCAAGTGGCTCAGATATATTCTTTGAACCGACCTCCGTCGCAAGCGTACGCCGAAACGGCAAACGCCATCGTAGAACCGCCAAACGGAGGACGCTATTACGAGTCTCCGGCTCCGCCGCCAGCCCATGTCCCGCGCGTTCATCATCCTTGCGCTCCACCACCGCCGCATCATCGCATTCTTATTGAGGCATCCGTTCCTGCGATGCCCAAGATGTCGATTACGCAGGGTCCAGGGGTATGTTATTCGATTTTTATTTTATTATTCGTTAAGTATGCGATTTTCATTGAGGTATTATATTTACAGTTGGGTGTTAATGTCGGCGGAAGCGTCGGAGAAGAAAGGGGACCGTCGAGGGGCAGTGCTCCGGCTCAAGGCGGCGGCGGTCAAGTTCACATCACACCCGGACCACCACACGCGTCGCACGCACCGAGAGAAGCCGATTCACTCATGATGCTGCTCAATGTTCGTATACTCACCTATCGAAGCATTTTTATCGTATAATTTAAATTGATATTAATGATTATTTTATAATGCAGCGTTATCCGGTCATGTGGCAAGGTTTATTGGCATTGAAGAACGACGCGGCCGCAGTGCAGATGCACTTCGTACACGGAAATCCAGCAGTGGCAGGCCAAACACTGCTGTGTAACGCGGACGGCTCCACTCCACCTCTTCGCATCGCCCAACGAATGCGACTCGAGCCTGTGCAACTGGAGGCGGTCGCTAGGAAAATGCAGGTATGAATACACTCTCACGAACGATGTGCCCCCTTATACGGCCTCGTATAATATGGTTCCACAAAAATGTTGTGTAATACAAATCCGTCTTATATTCATAGAAATTCATTTTTTTTTTATTAAACAATCGACAAAATAAACATTTATATATTTATTTAAAAAACTTTAATACATGCACATAGGTCATTCATTCATCATCGCTATCACTAACAATTCGATATGTACGCCTCTTTTACGAGATCGGTTATGAGTTTTCATCATCGTAGAAGTCAGAGGAGTGTTTTTGGATTAGTCTTTAAAAAATCCGTAATGAGCAAATGTCTACTTTTAGCGTACAAATCTTTACGTACTTCGTGATGAGGGGCCAAAATATTTTGTAATTCCTTCTTTCCATTATGGGATCATATCTATAAAAAAAAGGTTCTAATTTATCAGCCAATCCCAAGCCGGTTCATCTATTGTTTTTAATGTGAAACATTTAGCTACTTCGTTGCAACTGCTTTCTGATTCATTAATTATTGTAGGTTCATCCACCATTTAGACTAATTCTTCTTTGTTCATTGTATGATCCTCCAATACTTCTTCGACATCTAAACACATTGATCGCCATGTCAGCCACCGGTGGCGGACACCGAGGTATTCCAATTGGGCCATGTCAGCCACCGGTGGCCGACACCGAGGTATTCCAATTGGGCCGTGTCAGCCACCAGTGGCTGACACGGCATACCTAACTTCTACCTCATTCTATCCGTCGGCTACTCGCTCTGTATTAAACTACTATTAAATGACCTAAAAAATTAAAAACATTTTTTGGACATTTTACGAAAATCCTATTGGCGATCAATGTCAATACCACGACAAATGTTACTTATCTTTTGGTATACATCTTCTTTCATATACTACGTATATTTCTCTTTCATAACTTCCATTGGGCTGTATAATAGACTTAGTGTTTGGTGGTAATAATAATAGTTCAGCATTCGGATGTTTTAAATCCTCATAAATTTTTGAATCGGGTATAAAAAAAAACCTTAAGCATAAAGCATTTTTATTTGCTCTCCTATAAACGAGCAAATTCGTTTTGTCATATCCTTTCAGTGTTTAGGGGTTTAAAGACCAATTAATAAGTAAAGGCTTTATCATGAAATCGGCAGAAGAATTAGAACACAAGAATAATGATATTCTTTCTTTCAGCACCTTTAATCCCTTCGCTTTTTGATGTGTAGGTTCGATGGACCACCTTTTTCCAGTAAAATCTTTTTTTATTCTATAATTTAGTACTCTCTTTTGAATAATGTTTCTGTCTGTAGGTATATCTTTGGCATTGCAGTCTTCTATCCATATAATAAAAGGCCTTTCCATCTTTTCTATTATTACTGAGCGTTTACGTGCAGTATTTTTCTTACTGATAACCGATTTTTTAAAAAAATGCCACTATTCATCGACCGTGTTCTATCAAAACCGAGGTCAACGTGTATTCATGCATCACCGTAATTTCAGATGGAGAACGAACACTGCATGCTCCTGGCGCTGCCGTGTGGACGTGATCATTTAGACGTTTTACAACAATCGACGAAGCTGACCGGTGGTTTCATCACATACTTACAACGCAAGCAAGCAGCCGGAATTGTCAATTGCGCACCACCGGGACACAATCAGGTAATTATTTAATATTCCGCCGAATTAGCTCGATTAAATGTACGTTTTACGATAATTTGCATTTTTTGTTTGTCAATAGGCTGCCTACACGGTTCACATTTTTCCATCTTGTGAATTTGCAAACGAGAATTTGGAAAGGATCGCTCCCGACCTGCTTCATCGGGTGGCCGACATCGCTCATTTGCTCATCGTTATAGCAACGGTGTAACGATCGTCTTACTAAAAATTATTTGAAGAACGAAAAAAACGCACGATATGCGAAAAATTTAATTAACACGTAACGGGTTAACGTTAAATCTGGAATTGGACCCGAAATTGTTTAAATTTGAATATATAAAATGAATATGTACTCGCTCACGTTAGCAGACGGAAGGATTTCAACAGCTATCTTATAAATTGTATTATTAAAATGATTAATAATGTACAGCATCATGATGTGATGTAAAATTTAATAGATCGGTATATAAAAAATTACGTCAACCCTTTATAAGCCGTGTATCTTACAGTGATATTAAATAATATATCATCACTTATGAGGGGTTGACTTTATTCCGGCTAACGATTTAAATTGAAAACAAAGCATGTAACGCTTACTCGACTAATATTGATGAAAAACTGTGTGTGTGTGTGTTTGCGTGTAAGCCTGGCTAACCAAAGATCCAGCACAAACATTCTAAGATTCCTAAGGCTTCCATGAGAATTCTTGTTCTTTATAGATAGTTTATATATTGTTGTTATTATTTGAGATACTGTTGTTATGTGTATATTGTCTCACGTAAAACAAGCAATAATAAGCATGAACCGTAGAATAGTGAATATATAATATACCTCGATTATCATCACTTTTTTTCATCTTAAATAAATCACATTGAAATATGTATATCATATATATCTATATATGTGGATATGTATTTTTAAGCGAATCGATTTTTTTATACGTATATATAAAAAAATTCAATGTAATTTTTATAAAATAATAATCATAACGTAAAAATATTTCTCTCGTGAAATAATATTATTATTCCTTAACGTATAATAGGGATAAAATTGATATGTAACAATCGATCCAGTGTCCGTAATGAAAAAAATAAATAAATTCACGTATATTACTTTTGCCTCTGTATAAATCGACAGTTTGCATACATGAAATCGGCGATAACGCACGTATATTAAAATTGAAGACGATTTTACCTCACACGAGACCAAATTTATTGCTGCATCGTATAGTCTGAAATATATTTATTATTAAAATTATCCCAGTGCATATTTTGTTCGACGCTACTTGTAATTAATTATAACGAACGGTATACCGAAATTTAGCTGAAATCGTTGTCCGATATATATATATATAAATATATATTCTTTTTAATGTTTAAAATGTTAATTTGTATGCAAAACTGTGACAATCATCGGTTCTGTAATGAAAATTGCCGAGTCGTTATTACGTGTGTATTGTATTCAAGCATTTCTAGTATAAGGAATGCTTATATTTCGACATGTAATGCTATTGCATTTTTTCTGTATAATTGTAATATTCATTTGGAAAAAGAGCTCAAATATTGCATACTTAGTGTCTTAATCTTGGATAGACAAATAGATTGTACGTTAAATACGACGACGACGACGACGGATATTTGAAGAAAAAAAAATTATGGAAAACTAATCTACTGTCAATTGCATATTATTATTATTTTTTTTTTATTTAAGTGTTTCTTGATCTCAAATATGTGGTAGGGTTATTTTTTTTTTTTTTTTTTTTGTCATTACGTTTTTTAATATATTTTTTTTTCACGATTTTTCTTCCATCGGAATTTTTTACGATACTAATTTTCTTTCCACCAACATAGATTTCGGTTAATTTAAGTATAATTTTCATCTTTGTTTCAATGTGCAGGGTCATTTAACTAACTACTTAACTTACGAAAATAATAAAATATGAAAACGCAAAAAAAATATTTATAAATATATGTACGTATATGTATATATATGTATATCTCTGTATATGTATATATATATGTATGTATATTCTTGTTAAGTTAATTTATGAAAAAAAACTGTGATTCAAATTTAAAATAGTTACTTTTTAGAGAAAAAAAAAACAATGCATATTAGTTTAGATGTTAAGAAAAAGAGAGGAATAATTGTTTATTAATATATATATATATGTATATTAATTATATTATTACAATGAGAGGTAAAATTCGTTTACTTGTTGTAGTCGGAGAATTATAACTAAAACTAATTAAAGGGGTTGTATAGCGTCAGTGGTTTACTATTTGTCCATGCTTGCTAAATTAGTTTTAACGTCCCGACCACTGTCTATCTATCCTCTTGATAACAATGAAAGATCTCATAAAACATTAAATATAGATGTTTAATATTTAGGGTAAACGTAATTTTATTAACTATCAGTTTTATTACTAAAAGTTTTTTTTTTTTTTAATATTTGGATGATTTTTTTATGAGTTTTTTTTTTATTTGACGAGTGATACACAAGAAGAATAATGTATTGTGATTATAGAACTCGTCGATAGTGTAAGTAAATTATTAAATAGAATTATTAAATATATAATTTTCCAGATATATTCAATACTCGTGATTTTATGTTGCGTTTTAAAATATTTTTATACGTATTTGTTTTAATTATTAGAATAGTCCTTTTTGAGTCAAGATATTGATGAAGAATTCATCAATATCTTGATTCTTAATGCTTGGGGTCTATTTTCTATAGTAAATAGACCCCATCGGACGACTCTGTTGGGTTCGAGCTGCCGTGACGGATTTTAAATTTCAATTTTATCGTTTAATAATCGCATTTTCATTTTTTTTTTTTTGAACAAATTCGCAAATATTTTATTCGATATATATATTTTTTGTGGAGTATTGATTATAATCTATTAAATTTTATTTTGATATATACTTCCGAGTAATTCAGAATTTATTTCGTTATTATAATTGAGATACATAGTTCTTTTTGTGATATTTGTAATATTGAAAATTTTGACCTCTCGTAATCGTAAGCTATTTTTTGTCAACTCAAGTATTACCAAAAATAAAAAATCCGTGGAAAATATTATTTTTCTCTTTTTGATGATTTTACTGTTCGGGTTATGGAATAACGGAAATAGATTTTCCGTTTTATAAATAATACTGTAGTCCTTATGAAGAGACCGTTGTCGATATTCCTGAATGTAAGATTAATTTTTGTTTTAATTTCCTTTTTAGCAATTTTTTGGTGTGATGACTGTTAGATTTCATTGTCGGTAAATTTGTGTTTCTTTTTTTTTAACTGTAATATATTGGGGCGTTTAAACACATACGTGTGTGCAAAGTACAAATTATTATATAATGCATAAATAAGTCTTAAGAAACGTAATAATTAATAGTATAGTGTAATAACGCATAAGGATTACTTCACTTCGTCCATTTAAAGGAAACTACACTCAACACAAACTATAGTCTTTTGATTAATATAACATAGGTAATATACATTTATTGTAAATAGCTATTTAATGTATAAATAATAATTATAGTAAATATATTAAAAAAAAACGATTGTTTTGAGTCAAAACAAAAACAGCTTATGAGATAAATTACATTTTTAATTGATCACCTTCATCACAGCGAAAGTGTAGAGTTTTCATCGCGAATAATATTATTCACTCTTTTTTTTTTTTAAAAAAAAATAATATATTGTAAAGCTATATTTATAATATCGGAAATAAATAAATTTCATTTCGTTTTATGAAATAATCGATTGCGCTCGCTTCAAAGTTTCTGGGCCGTTTATCGGCGGGGAAAAACTATAATTTTGTAGCGACCGCAATCCTTTTTTACTATTACTTTTTTTTTTCCTTACTTGAGCCTACCGCCGGAGGTATAACGGGGGATTTTCAGCGCGGACTGAAAATAAATGCCTCCGACGGCGATTCAGCTGGTTTTGTTACTTCGTTAAAGTTGTATGTATTCTATGACTATTGGCGGAAGTAATCTTTGTATCTATAAATGTGATCATAGTCTAACTTTTAAGTATATCATATGTAAATTTTGTATATATTGAAAATATTGTATGTTTACCTTTGTGTGTAATTTACCACTAAAATTAAAACATTATTATTACATAAAATTTAAAAAATTGTTTTATTTATCATATCATAATCGAGTATATGCACTGATGTACCTTTATTATTCTTCCCCAAATTCCATCATCATTTTTTATACTTCAATCATTATCATGATGATCGAGCACTTTTCTAGTGACTTAGATTGCTAAAAAATGGATTATTCTAAGAATAAAAATAGATATGCTTTATAATTTGATCGATATTTTGGATTTATCTAATCAATATTACGCATAAATGACACGCGCACTCGGCGATGTCCCACCATAAACTGAGCTCTCGCCGCACGTGTCAATCGCACGTTTTACTCGCACTCGAAACAAGAAAAACATCGCTCCCGTGGCAACAGAAGCGAATATTGTTTTTTTCTCGCAATTGCTGACAATAATGGGCAATGATTGTTTATAATTTTTATTCTTTAGACTTTTTTAGACAAATACAAAAAGTTTGTAACATGTAGGATTTATATTAAAAGAGTTATTCAAGAAAAATCAAAAACTTGGCGTCCCAATTAGACCCCATCGAATGATTGTTCAATATATCAGGTTTGTATCGAAATGTATAATATTAATCTATTTTTAATTAGATTATGGTGTACACTACTTATGGCCATAAATTGTAAATCGATAGCTGTCAAAATGCGTATATTTTTTTAATTGTTTTTTGGCCTTAATATAATATTTATTAGCTATCTATTAATCGATCCGGCGGTTCGAAACCAACGGCTTTGGCCGATGGTGTATATTTTGTATGAAAATAGACCCCAAAAATTTCAACTCCAGAATTTGAAGACATTTGTTTTAAAAATGGATTTTTCTAAGAATAAAAGTAGTTTTTCATGATATGCTTTATAATTTAGTCGGTATTTTTTTTTTTTACTAATCAATATGACGCGTAAGCGATGTTGCGAACTCGACGATGATCCGCCGCGACTGAGGCACGCTCATGGCTCGGCGCATCTAGTTTTTCCACTTGCGGAGCACAATATTTTTTCTCGCTCGCACTTGTACATACGCCATGCTTTTTTTCGCTCATATTCATAGAGGAAACTAATTCAACGAATGGAAAATAATATTGTTGTTTTTATTTTTTTCCCATTATGGACAATAAATGTCAATATTATTTAGACTATTTTAGACAAATACAAAAACTGGGGATCCCATATAGACCTTATTGGCACAGCTAGGTTAATAGAATACTACATATGTGATGTATAACGAAGATTACCAGAGGTCAATTTCTACTTGCATGGGGTCTATGTCAAGAAGAAAAAATAATTAGGTTTTTAAGTTCTAAATAGAGGTCTACGTGATCGGATCCCATTTAGGCTGGATATCCTAGTACAAACGAAGAATTTAATATGCAGTTTATAGAGGGTTATCAGCATTTCAGGCTTCAGAAAATATTCCTGTATTATGGGCTATTGCAAGAAAGTTTTTGACATCTTTTTTAATCTTCGTACCTCGTGGAAAAAGGTTTTAGCGTGGTTGCCTATCTTACGAAAAAAATAAATCGCTTAAAAATCATTAAACGTGGAGGTTTAAGACTATACAACTTACTAACTACTAACTATATGATTAACAATTGCTATCGGAGCATCAGGTTCATCCATTTATTAACAACATTATTTATGTAAAAAAATTACTAGGTTCTGATTAAACTCGTTCTAAATCCCAATGAATACTTTTCAATAAAGGTATAGATAAAAAATAGACATGTTTTGTCTTTGTTTACATTTGCACAACTCTACAAAAAAACCTGTCAAAGCGAACACCACTGTGTCAGCTGTCAAAAACACATTTGAAGGTGATAAGTTTAGAAAAATCAATATTAGCCAGGCAGGGGGGTTTACGGAAAACAAACAGAACGGAAGGAGTCTACGGGGCAGATAAGTTTGGATATTTATGCCTTAATCGCTAGAGAAATTGACATAACTATGTTAAGTAGCCAAATTTATTAATGAAAAACTTGGGTTCTAGATATTCCTAAGAATTGAATGAACACATTCCTATTCAAATATCATTTATACAATGACAGTTTTAGACCTGAGGAAGGATGTACAATCCTATCCCTGATGATGTACAATATGGAGCTGGAGGTACCAACAAGATCACAACAAATGATATGTCGTGTATGCAGCCTACATGGAGGGAGGACCTAGGAGTGAACGAATCGAAAACCAAGTAAATGTATACAAATATCCAATACACCAAAACAAAGTGGCAAAAGGAAGAAACATAAGTATGCTGACTGGAAACATGAGTTTCCATGCCGGTAAGTACCTGCTGAGATTCAAGATTTTTAGTCAGAACTCCAAAATTCAGATTCACATTACAATCATAAGCCGCAGAAGGGTCCTGCATTAGATCTCTGACCCAAACAAGCTTGTGGATTGGACTTATAGTATTATAGAATCAAAATACGAACGCTAAAATTAAAAAGCCAGCTAATTGTGTCTGAGGTTGCGTTGGACAGGCTACGTCAAATACACGGAGAAGACCCACAGTCACTAACTACTAATTAAGTGGACTATTCAATGTATGAGGATTGGTCCAGGACGCACCTAGGAGAAGACTGGTGGCAGTTCGCCAAAGGTAGGCCTAGCTGGTGACAAAATTCATATCCCAGAAAGAGGTGCTACGGAAAAACGCTCCCTTAACGAGCGAAATTTTCGCATAACGAGTGACGCAGAAAGGGGAAGTCACAAATGTATGACCTTACTTGTGTGTGTTGGATCGTATTCCCACCTTAAGAGATTATGAAAGGAGAGTTTGGAGGAAGAGGAAGTAGCAGAGAAACAATCTTCTGACGCAATAAGAGAAATGCTGAAAGCATGGGAAGCCTATTTCATCGGACATTGAAGCATCATCCTAATAAGGAGGAGGTGGCTATGCGTGCTAAACATATTCAACGTGATAGCAACGTATCACATTTTCACAAATTTTAAAGAGTCAGCCAAAACAAATGTCCTAGACAACTCTAATAAAAAGAATTAAATAGAGCATCATAAATTAATAAATAATAAGCTAGTTTCGATTTTTAAAATGTTTTATCAGGTTATTTTGATGCTTTAACAATTTATAAGCAAGTAATTTTATTTGAATAAACGTTAAAAAAAAATGTTCGCATGGAGACGCATTATTGTGAACATATTGATTTTATATAGGAAAATTAGTTTCGCATAACAGAGTGTTTCACACAACGAGGAGCAAGATTCTGGAACGAATTATGCTCGTTATGAGAGGTTCCACTGTATATAAAATTTCAAGAAGCATTTATAGGACGAATGCAGATATTGCATCACGATTACATGAATCAGCTGTGGCTCACGAAAGTGCGCATGCGTGGAATTGTATTGATCACTTTTTCACTAGCCCGTCCTCGAATTCCCCGTATTCTTCATTCATTTTTAGACCAAAACACATACATTTTTAATAAATATCCGATAAACACATTCGTACTACACATATCGGATTTTATGTCAAAATTCAAAACATGCAATTGAAACAAATAGGATTCGCAATAAAAATACATCATAATTTATTGCAATGTAGATGCGAATAATGTACGACCATGCAAAAAAACAATTCAAATGAAAATCGTGTATGATTTATATGAGAGATGATATGGAAAATGGGTCATACGATACATAAACGCTTCTTCGGAAGAAAATTTATTTTGAATGTCCGTCTCTGTCGTACTTGTGACGTAATCCACAGTTGTCCCAGTCTTATGTAATCCAACTCTACAGAGAAATCAAACCATTTCAAAAAGATTTTCCACTTAAATTAATTCAATTAAACATAATAATATCCTAACAAAATAATAAAGAAAATGATGACAATTCTAATTGTATTTTAATTAACATATTTAATGTATATTATTAATTTATATATCATTTTCCCCTTTTATACATATTTTTTTAAAATATTTATTTACCCCTTTCGTAATATTGTATTATAATTAATGTGGAAAAGATTGAAGACCCCTGGATTGCTGGGAAGCGGTGCCCTTTCTCAGTCGCGGCGTCAAACAAAACGAAACCAGCGGCCGAGTAGCGCGTGCAAGGAAATCTCGCAAAATAAATAAATAATAAAAACAACAAACGTTGTAAATATTCCTGCTGGCAACACCGGCCGTCGCCCAAATTAAATTCAAACAATTGAACGTCGACAACGGTAAATACGAATAATTAACGTCGAATCATTGCCTGATTAATTAAAATCAATTGATCGACGACGCATTGAAATAAATCTTCTTCAGTGCAATTGTTTGGAAGAATCGACGTGCTGATATAAGCCGGGAACGACGCAAGATCGATAGCTGAAAGCACTGTGAGTATCCATCCATCCACACATACAAACAAAAATGTACCTCGGTAATTAATTCTATACCATATACAATTCAATAACCGTTTTCAAAACAACAGAATTTAGAACAACAGATTCGTGTTTTCATTTAATTAATATACTATGTAAAACAAACAAATACCAAATATGGGTCAGCGTATTTATTTTGATTATGATTTAAAAACAATTCCTTATTATTATTTCTAGATAATATTGTGGTATCTAAAAAAAAATAACGTGTCGAAATACTGATTTTTCAATAAAATAATAAATGAATAAATATATAATTAATATTTTTATATATTTTATTATTTCAAAATGTGTTTGTATATGTCAAGAGAAAAATCAATACGGCATATCGCAACATATCTGTATATTTTTTCATTTGCTCTGGCGTATTATCTCATACATTCTGGTAAAAAAATCTCGGAAATAAATCGCAATACGCTCTAATTGCTCATCCTAAACATTAATGTAATCAAATGCATCCAGCGACAGTATAACTAAAGCATTGTCCGATCCAGTTGTCTCCAGGAGTATAAATAATTTATTTGTTTATAACCGGCGTCTGTAAGTAGTGCAGTCTGTACGAATGGCGCTGAAAATAGACGATCTATTTTCGTAAAAAACCGATGAAATCAAAAGAAGAACACCGACGGGCATTCTGTCTTCTTCCGCAAAGTTTTATTGACATCCATTAGAACGCATCTCACAGCACATCATCTTCATTGCCTTCGTAAATATTTACGTTCACCGCGTTTTGAAATTCAGTCATGTTTCATCGAATATATATAAATATTATTCTAAAAGTTGGATTGCGAAACTATCCGTATTTACATATGGAAATGATAGGATCATTTTTTTTTACATTTCCAAAATGATGTGTTGTGAAAAAAATATTATCATGACATAATTGCGTATTATTTTAATTGATTTAAATCTAACATACATTTTTAACGCCTTTTCTGTCCAATTTCAATCTTCGAAGCACTTTTTTTTTGTCTTTGGAAAAAGTCTGTGGGTCAATTCCGGCGAATATGGACTCATTTTGCATTTTTCTATAAAAAATCATCGAACAAATCAAAACATGTGAATCTATTTCGACTACCTCCATCAAAGTAAGCATCCAATATGGCTACAAATGTCAAGATGTGTCATTACCTTCTTTTTCTTCACGTGGCTTATCCGTTTATGGACGTAAACGGTCTACTGGTCTTTGTTTTAATCCATAAATTGTTATGTGCAAATGTTGCGAAGTCACGACAGCTTCTTTCTTCCGTTTGCCTTACACTCTTTCCTCCATTATGGTCTGCAGAAGACGATACTTTGGTCCACGAATGATGTGTCCAAAATACTGAATTTTACGGTTTATGGATTGCTTTATATTATATAATGTTCACGATGTTTTTGATCCTCCAACATTTCTTTTCTTGCTATTCCTCAAATTCCTCTAAACTCTTCAACTAACTTCTATACCTAGACGCAAAAAAATAAGTCACATGGTAGACTATTATTAAATTTATGTATATACAGTCAGCCCTCCTATAACGCTTCCTCTCAATCACTATTTTCTACAAAATGCCTAGTCAACCAAAGAGCATTGACCTTTATTTCGCTGGGAAATGTATTATATATTTACGCATTATATGCATTTTGTAGAAAGAAGCAATTTAGAGGAAACGTTATAGGAGGGCTGACTGTAATATATTAAAGTTGATAATGCTCTACTTATCAAGTGATGTAGAAAAGGATTTAGGTTTGAAGATAGATATTTAATACAAATAAGGCTTTGTTTCTTCATCAAAATATCTTCCAGACTAAGAGTATGAGCAGGAGCAAGGCACTTCAGAGAAAATATGAGGCAACTTATATTTTAAAAGCCCTTTAAAATTTAAAATAGCACAGGAAACACTATTGAATTTGTCTACTTTTAACTTCTGGCTTTGGGTTAGTTTTCATTTTTTTCTGTTTTGCCTTTCTCTATAATTTTGTCCAACACATTGACTTGCTAAGTTGAGGGCCCTAATATTTCAAAACTCAGGGCAGCTTCCTCTCCACCCCTTTGATAGTCTCTTAGCAAGAGTATTGCTTTATTTATTGTTGCGAATGTTGCGGAGCCACGCCAGTTTCTTTATTCCTAGTTTACCTTCGACAATTTCCTCCATGATGGTCTGCAGAAGGTGATACTTCACGAATGATGTGTCCAAAGTACTCAATTACGCGTACTTCTTCAATATTCTTCGGTAGCACCATATTTCAAATGGTTATTAGTTGATATTTTCAACGTTCATATCTCGTCTAGGTTCAGAGACGGATCTTCAAGGAAAATCGTTGACAACATAAAATGTTCTTCATTTTGATAAAACAATTCTCTACATCTGACGTTAATTTCTACCTTTGAATTATTGTTCAAACTGATGTTAACTTAGAGGAAAACCATATTAATCCTAGCTCCAGAGTTGAGTTGGACGCATCTATCCCCGTACATGAGAAGTGTTTAGAAGAAGCTCAGGATCGGCGGAGATCGCGTATTAGCCTCCAGGTGGCAAAGATCCGCTTCGGGTTAGACGGCCATTTAAATAATAATAATGATGTAGGCATCCATGTATTTATATGTTTCTACTTGCTGAATCTGTTCGGCGTGTAATGTTAAAGACCACGGGTCTTTGACATCCCATCTAAGACACGCTTCGTTCACAAGGTTTAGCAATGATTGAAGTTTCTCGGCACTTTACTACCTAGGATTTGTACCATTATAGATTTTTAAGTCTTAAATCTTCTCCCACAGGATTAACGTGTTTGGTTATCTGGCTCCTGGTCTATTACGGAATCCAAGCTACGAATCTCCAATTACACTTTCGCAGTTTTGCTGTTGCCTGCTTTAATTGATTTTCAGAAGAATTTTTAACCCGTGATCACCAAAAAAAAATTCACCAACGTTCACCAAAAAAAAAAATTATTAAAAAATCCACATATTTTTTAATCCAGAAAGTAAGATTTACCATTAGATTGGTATTCCTGTAGTACTTTCGCGCTCTTTATCCGAATATATTCACATATGAAACTGATTTCTTGAATAGTTTATGGCATAATATACTGTAATTCTATGCCGCTATAAATACAGTATCACGATAAGTAATAATCAAAATAAAATCGCTAGTGATCTTTACCGAAATATCGTACGTAGTCACGAATTTGATAAACTGGTTCCACGAACGTTATATAATATATGAAATCGAATCAAATCTTTAACACAATATTCAAAATAATCAACGGGTTCTTGACCTTTTCGGATAATGTCTCCGATCGCCACAGCTTGCATACGATTGAAATTAATTGACGTCAGATGGAATAAGTACGTTTGTAATGGCGATAGGTTAACACAATTACCCCGATTAATTATAATGGAATGGATATTCGTTTCCAGTACATAGGATGCTTAAGAAATGATTAATCTCTTCAATCAATCCCCTATGAATTCAAACTGTTAATTGCTTTTGTTTATCTGTATAAACTGGCGCCATGGGAGCGAGGCGTAGTATTAACGTCTGTAAATAATCGGATTAATCTTGCTCGAAATATCACAGCGATCGTCTTTTAATTTCTCTCGGTGCCCGAAGGCTCGATTGTTTCAGAAGAGTTGGCCGTCACGAAGGATGACGTAATGTGCCGTCATCGTCAGCTCTTTGTTGAAACGATGACATCACGGTTTTACCTCTGGGCGTGACCCTTGGTGACATTACGCTTTGTTTGACATTCAAAACTGTAGTAACAATTATGTTATAAAAATATATGTTTTTATCAATCCCCTTCAGGGATTCTATCTTTATATCCTAATGTTGATAATGCGTTAGTTTTTCATCTTCGGGAATATTAAATAGTCACAGAAGGCCATAGCCGACGAATACAGAGGCTGAGCCATCATAACGATGCTAATTTTGCTGACGTTTTTCATATTTTCCGCAAATAAAAAATCACCGCGAAACGTGAAATCGACAGCCAACAATACAGTAAGCATCGAATATAACTACCAATGTCAAGATACGTCATGTACAAGTGTACCAATACACCAAAAATTGTAATAATTTAACTTACAGTCCACATATTTTTGGATCAAACCTGTACACAGCATATTATTGAGCTCAGTGAAAATAACTTGTCTTTTAAAGTAACTGAAGATATCCGTCATCTTTAGCAAAAACACAGCCACAGTCAGTGTTCTTTGGGAATAACGTCGTAACCAAGCAAACAATGAATTCCGGCCTGGATTTCTGTAACTCTATGTCCTCGAACATCATTGGCTCCAAGCTCAGCAATTCTTGCATTCTTCTCTTCCATCTAGTCGTACTCATGGCCTTTCAGAGAAAATGCGAGGCACAGGATAACTAATATTTTAGAGGCCAATATTTAGTCACGGCGACTCAAAACCAACGGCGTCGCCCGAAGGGAGTCTATTTACAATGAAAAATAGACCCACAAGCATTTCAATTCAAGATATTGATGAATTCTTCATCAATATCTTGACTTAAAATGCTAAAAATGGACACTTGGCGATGTCCGGCCGCAGACTGAGGCACGCCGCCGTCACTAGTACGATTTCACTCACACTTGCACATCGTACCGGATGCGAGCGAGAAAAAACATCACGCGCGTTGTAACAGAAGCAGATATTGTTGCTTTTTTTCGCAATTGTAGACAATAAAGGATAATTGGACTTGTCTCAGACCTATTAGAATCCAAAAAAATCCTTTTACTTTAAGTACAATTTTCCTTCACAATTGAACGAGTTACTAACTTTATTTTGTACCAGGACTGAGTTACTCCATACAGGGCCATTCAGAGAAAATGCGAGGCTCGATGCAACTCATATTTTAGAGGTCCTTAAAAAAAACCTAGTAGTGGAAAGCATAGGAAATACCTTTTAATTTTTGCAGCTGGCCCCCTTATCCCCCTCATCTGATTGCCTTAGGTCATACTCAAAGTAATGCTGTTCTAACACAACCATTAGTGATTTTATTCTAAGAAATCTACACCAAATCAACTAACTCAAGTAGACTTAGCTTCACAAAGTTTCCACGCTGATTTCTTTCTATTCTATTTTCAATTTACATAAGCAAATGATCCTTAAGCATCCTTAAAAATGCATTGTTTGACTTCAGTATCTAATAACATTAACAGTCTAGTTGATTTTTTAAGGGAGAAGTCACCCAAACAATATCCCATTACAACTACATTATATCTACAGCATAACTATTTTTTTTAACTTGAAAAAATACAGTAATTACCAAAAAAA
Source organism: Philopotamus ludificatus (assembly GCA_022495035.1). Classification (NCBI taxonomy): domain Eukaryota; kingdom Metazoa; phylum Arthropoda; class Insecta; order Trichoptera; family Philopotamidae; genus Philopotamus; species Philopotamus ludificatus. Next base: position 14,358 of record JAGXCT010036611.1, on the reverse strand, counting down.
TTATGGTGCGTGAAATAAATCCGCCACGTGTGTATCTAATTAATATGCATATTAATACATTTTAAACGTCTGCATTACGTAGCAAGTGATAAATGTTGATGTCGTAATTTTTACAGGTTGACGGTATCATCGTCTACGCAACATCTTCCATTCCTTCAATTTTCACTAGAACGATCCACGCGTTCGACATTGAATTCGAGCGTCTTTAGCAACGTGTTTCATAATTAAAATCCCAGGTGATCCATCACCGGTCTAGCTATAATTTATAGCCAGGCGCATTGTGCAGCCGGTCGACATTGTAATGGTTGGCAATGGATCGACCCACATAGTCGCACATATCTATCGTTCTAAAACGTTTCGTAACAACGCTAGGACGTCGATAATCACGGAAAAACTGGGTCGAACAAGACCAGATGGGCGCACGTTATCATGCCGGTCCTTATCAACTCGGCCAATTCTATTCAATTACCGGATTCGTGTGTCTACTCTCGAAGCAGCATCGGTCCAATGCACAAAGGAAGACGTTCGCGTCGCTGGAGATGCTTAGAGCCATTGTTACCGTCGAAACGGCGAACAAACGGCCGTTTTATCTTGGCGCAGTTCTAAATATTTCCATAGTTCTTGTAAATTGTCTCGGCGTTATTTCGAAACAGTTGAATAGCTCTGTTTCTCTTGTATCCTGTAAGAAATCATGCCATTGTGAGCGACACCGTTGAATCACAATTTGGAACTGGGTTAAACGATGCATTCGTTGCTCCATACAAATGCATCGTGACCCGAAGACAGAGTGCAATAGGAATGACCCCTCGACCCTTTCTTTGTTGGTTTCCATCTTCCAAACTGCTCCTTTATATTCGTATTATCTTGTTTATTGCGTAATGGCGGGCCGTTGGCGATGTGAAAAATTATCCCACGGCCAATTTTCCGACGATTGATTAAATACAACGCGGGCTTTTACATTTTCCGTAAGCATCTTGAGTTACTCAAGTGTTTTGAGAGACGATCATAGTCCACGGAGTGTTGCAACGCTTCAATTAACGCCTGTTTGTAACATAGTTGTTTGCTTAACCGAAACTCTACGTTCGAATTAAATAAATATATTCGTTTAAAGTGTAACTCTTATTTTATAAGATAAATAAAATTAATCCTAGACGTCACTCTCGAATGTTTGAGGAAAAATGCGTGAAATTTAACATTTGTAACATCATAAAGTCATTCCTTTATGACATTAAGTATTATCATGCGTTTGACATTATCATATTTCTTTTATGATATTAAATATTATCGTGTTAACAATGATATTATTATGTGAAAGTTTCCACGTACGTCTTTAATGTCCTTTACATTACATAATATTTAATAAAACCCTATAAAATCTAAGCAATCAATCCAAAATCACTTGCATCATTAGAACAGTCAGGGGTGCGATGTTTTTTCTCGCTCGCATCCGGTACGATGTGCCGAGTGCGAGTTAAACCGTGCGATTGACACGTGCGGCGAGAACGGCTGTCGGCGGCGAGTGCTCAGTCTGCAGCGGAGCATCGCCGAGTCCTCTTCTCAGTTACGCGTCATATTAATTAGTAGAAAAATCCAAAGTATCGACCAAATTATGAAGCATATCATTAATAACTATCATTATTCTTATTATAATCCATTTTTTTTAATTCTTATTAATCATTATCTTGGCTTGAAATGCTTGGGGTCTATTTTCCATTGTAAATAGACCCCCTTCGGACGACGTGTTGTTTTCGAACCGCCGTGACAGATCGGTTAAATTCGTGTACTAGAATATAGTACACGAATAAATATTATCCTAGTTATATGTTTTTGCAAAATTTTCACTATTATTAAGATTGCTAGTAAGATCTGCACAGTGAAGATAATGGCTTTTTTTTATTTTCTTTTTAGACATTTAAATATCCATAAGCAATTTTGTTGGGATGTAACAAAAAATTTTCGAATTTGCATAAAATATGCAGGGCAGAACTTAAAGCCGCATTAAAAAGTCTTGTGGATCTATTAATATTTCAGCGACGTAGCTTTAAATTTTGGATACTCATGTTTTTTAAAATGTTATATGAAATAATCTTTCGTATTTGTAAATTTTATGGAAAATTTTGGAAAATCACCGAGTTCATTAAGCTTTAGGTTTGATACTTGTCTGTGTTTAATCAACCATTTTTGACAGGATATAATCGATTTCCTCCGCTTTGTAGTTTGTAAGTAAAGTTTTCTGTCTTTCCTTCCATATATTGCCTATTTTGCAATCAGAGACTCTACTGTCCGATAGTTAAAAGCATCTGATACCTCCATTTCTATAGCTAATAAAGTGAGATCCTTTTCCTAATATTGTTTTATCTTACTTGGGGTGAATTCAATGTGAGATTGCTAAGCAAAAAAACCTTGTGAACTTACAAAAAACATCAAAAATTCATTAAAGTTACTCACTGGATACAATTAGTAGAGCTATGGACCGACTCTTAAAAGAATATTTAATTTTGGCATATTTCGATGATCGAGAACGATAATCTTCATCTTCATTTTTACCATATCTCAGTTATCAGATGAGGTTAGGTTAACCCACTAGCAGACACCATAACATCACATTACTTGACGTTGTCCGTCAGATCCCCAAACCGTTTTTCAGATCAGAATGACGTCTTTATGCCGCTTTTAGAGACTTTCTCTTCCACTACTACATTCGTCGCTTCTCTAGCATACATGCCTAGAGCAAGTTGACGTTTTGGGATCTTCTCGTGAATTGGGGCAATCTTCAAGTTATAAATCTTGTCCTTGAACGTGGTCCTCTTCATTCATCTAAGACTTCGCATCTCAACGCAGGAGCGCGCCGCCCATATGGTTACATTGTGCGGCGCACACCGCCGCCTGGGGGCCAAGAGGATTTTTCTGTTAAATATAAAATAATAAAATGAAGTAGTTCTTATTTTGAAGCACGTCAGACATACAGGGGCGGTTATTAAAGTTCTCCACACAGGCGCCGGATGCTCTCGGCGAGCCACTGTCTTCACAATATTTAGTTTTGCCTCTTTTTTCAACGTTCAAAACGCATTGTCGTTTTGTCTAACTTCCCTTTATATTTTTAGTGCAACTTTCTAAACACATCACACCATTTCCATGCAGTGGCGCGCCGACAGTATCCGGCGTCTGTGTGCAGAACTTTAATTGGACCCCTATAATACAATTAAAAAATAATTTTGTCAAAAAGAATTAGATTATTTATTATTTTTTCGATTTTAAGAGAGTTTAATGAATTCATATTTATTATTTTTCAATTTTTCCGCTCTTGGGGCCTCTCGGCGCACCTAAGCTTCCGGCGCCTGTGTGCGCCGCACAATCTGGCCATATGGACTACGCGCCCCTGATGATGCCCGAGCCTTCGCTGCAAAATATGAGCTCCAAGCTTGCTTCATAATAATTCCCCGAGAAAGCACAGAGCCTGTATCCTCTTTTACTTCGGCTTAGTTTAAGTCCAAGGCAGTTAAGACTCTCTAGCTTCGTTCTATAACTCTCTATACCTCCAGCTTGACCACACTGACACCAGTGAGAACAACATTTATATAAAAGTGTACGACTCGAGCGATATTGATTAAATTTGTCGAGTATATAGATTCAAGGGCCCCTGTCTAGTTGGACCCTCATGCTTTGCATGACTATAAGATAGCAAAGTCATGCAATTATCAGAGGTCACTGATGCATTTTATCAATTTTCAACAAGCCATGTGCTATGATCGATCGATATATTGCACAAATACATGTATTATGCCAATGAATTTTGTCACAATAAAAAAATAAAAACAACAATATTCGCTTCTGTATCCAAGGGCGCGATGTTTTTTCTCGCTGGCATCTAGTTCGATATGCCAAGTGCAAATGAAACGTACTAGTTGACACATGCGGCGGGACATCGTCTAGTGTGCATGTCATTTACGTGTCATATTGATTAGTAGAAAAATCCAAATTTTGAAGCATATCATGAATACCTATTTTTATCAGAATAATCATTTTTTTTAAAAAAATGAAGATTTCATCAATATCTTGACATGAAATACTTGGCGTCTAATATTCATTATAAATAGACCCCCTTCGGACAACGCATTTGGTTTCTGACGGATCGGTTAAGATACGTCATTGACTTATGACAGCACCTTTTCCATTATATGATGCAATTTTAAGTATCTTAGTCTTGAAACGTCTTCCCTTTATGTTTTTAAATCTTCAAGAATATAAAGAAGTCGTAGGACTCCATGTCCGACGACTATGAAGGCTGTGCTATCATAATGTAGTTGTTTTTGATCTTAAAGTCGCTGAATACACCATCTAATATGAAACCTTATTGACAGTCAACAATAAAGTGAGCATCCAATATGGCTAGAAATGTCAAGATACGACAAGAACAAGTGTACTACAATTAGATTAAAAAATATCAGACTATTTTTTGATCAAACCTCATTACATCCATTATATATTCGCCGTGGCGGCAGATTTTTGTTTGCTTATAACCAGAGCAACTTTTTTCATATTACCATATCTTGCATTATGTAAAATCTTTAAGTAAACACGGCTCTTTACCTTTTTCCTCCGCCATTTTTTATTAATATTGCATTGGACCCGAAGTAAATTTACATAGAAGGGACACGGACCTGCGTTTAACATACGGCCTACCAAAATCTAAATTAAATATTGAATCCTGATTCCATTACGCATTTTGCATACATTTAATATGTACATACATAAGGGCACATTAATATGTGACGATAACAACAGTTGTGCAAGATTGTTATCGTTTAAATTATTAATTTTAATGAGTTTGCAGCGAGGTCAGCTGTAAATATTGTCCATAACAGAAACGATTTATGGACGACCTCATTAATGTAATTTGTGGTTTGTCCTGTTAACCGTTTGCCTACAAAAAGAACCAGACAAATCGTAGTTTTCAACCGACTTTAATGGACGATTCGTTTGATGGACACTCGACGACGGCGTGAAAGAAACGCCTTCATCTGTTATTTCTGTCTAATGATTGTCGTCAGATTGTCTGTAAAAAGTAATGTATTATTTTTATTCACAATTACTATTGGTTCTCGGATAAATTATTTTAAAAAAAGCAAACTCATGACTAGCGTATTTGGAATAGACACGTATTGATAATCATTCTATATTTGGGTGGAATGGGCGTGAGTTAATGGCTCATTCGTGACATAAAAGATGTGTTAAAAAAATAAATCTCATATGAAATTTGTATTCTAAAGATATTCAAAACCAAATGGATTGAATAATTCGTTGAAATACTATTGATTTTTATATATAACTTGAAGTTTATAATACTAGAATTCGAACAGTATTGGCTCTCTTCTAGACATACCTCTCCGTCATTAATTTTGGTTTGATTACTTTAATGCTAATGGAGACTGTGAGATAAAGCCTTTGCTCGTCTATCATTCTGAAAATACATGCGTGCTTAAAAATGAGCATTGGCATAAAGTGTAAACTCGGTGTTATGCAGATGGCCAGTTACGCAATACGCAAGCTGGAATAATTCTGAAGCTCCAAACCTTGGCTAGTTACGAATATTGCGGAAACACGACAGCTTCTTTCTTCGCAACCAGGGCCGTGCGTGTCTTGATGCAAAGAGGCGACTGCCTCAGGCGGCACCGTAAGAGGGGCGGCATTAGCCGAATGAAAAAAAAAATACAGTGAAGGGGCGGCATTTCGAAGTCTTGCCTCATACCGAGAATATCCATTGTTTCTGTTCTCAACCACTGTTTACCTTCCACTTTTTTCTCCATGATGGTCTGCAGAATATAATACATACTTTGTTCTCCGAATGAGGTTTCTAAAGTACTCAATTTTCTGAACTTATATAGAAGCTTTCACTCCTTGTAAAGAAGTTAACGGACAGTCTAGTAATGGGAAATACTCTTGCTCATTCTCTAAATTTAGATAAGAATCTAGTTATTGAATTCATATTCATCAAAATAATCTTCTATTATATAAGCAATGAATCAACGAGCGATTTAAAACGTTTGAAATGATTAACCGATCCGTCACAGCGGCTCGAAAACAACAGCGTCGTCCGAAGGGGGTCTATTTACAATGGAAAATAGACCCCAAGAATTTCAAGCTAAGATATTAATTAATATTAATAATTAAAAAAAAATGGATTATAATTAGAATAATGGATAGTTATTCATGATATGCTTCATAATTTGGTAGATATTTTGGATTTTTCTACTAATAATAATAATAATAAATGACGCGTAACTGAGAAGAGGACTCGGCGATGTCCCGCTGCAGAATGAGCACTTGGCGCTTTTGCCGCACGTGTCAATCGCACGGTTTCACTCGCACTCGTCACATCGTACCGAATGCGAACGAGAAAAAACATCGCGCCCGTGAAAACAAAAGCGAATATTGTTGTGTTTATTTTATTATTCGTAATTGCAGACAATTAACGACACTTTTTTAACAAATACAAAAAGTTTGTGACATGTAGGAATTATATTGAAAGATTTATTCGATAAAAAATAAAACTCGGGGTCCCTAATAGACCCCATCGGCACGGCTAGGTAATATGATATTAAACTAAGGTAACACTCGAATGGTTTAACATTCCGGGAAATCGCATGAATTCATTATGATACTTGTCAGGGTGTGAATGTGAATTTTACATTCCTCCACCCTCGCATCTTTAAAAAGTTATCGAACCTATACATGTGTGAGTGACACTTTGGAATTAAATGCAATGCAATTCATCCATCGTCAAAATAGATTAATAATAATATAATAATTAGCCATGTATAAAATTAAATATGTAATACAAATGATACAACATATAATGTCAACGTACTCGCTCTCATTTCATTGTTTTTTGTACCTGGAAGTGAAATTACATACCATCTAGCTAAGACAATCCCTCTTTGTCTACCATGAAAGCATTTCCCATACAACTATAAAAAGATGAGAACAAAAATGTTTTTTTCTGTCACATGTCTCGCTACTAAAATATGCATTCATGCTAATTTCTTTCGTTAAATACCTTTTTTTATTCTTAATTGTATTATATTCTATTTATTATAATATTTTCATTCAATTTTCAGATCGCCAGTTCGACAAAGCAGTAAAAATGAAGTCGCCAGCATTCACCAGACCCGATAAGAAACAACTGGAGAAGAAATCTCCGTCTCGGTCCGAGAACCGAGCGCCGTCTCGTGCCGAATCTCACGGTTCCGGAACCGCTCCCAGCAGAGTTCCGAGCCCGTGCGACATCTTCGGATGGCTCCGTGTCTTCCGACTCGCAAATCTTATGCTGAGACAAGGATGTTAAATCAAAGTATGAAGACGACAGCGATTACAACCCAAATAATAACCGATTTCATATGAAAAATACCAAATTTTAATATCCACGTAATAAATCGTACACTGATTGAATGCCAATTAATTTACCCGTAGACTGATAATGTAGTAAATGATTTAATCGAGTCCTATCCAATCAATCATATCATTAATTTGAAGTCAAAAGCATTGTATTGAATATTTATTGCAAGACGAACGAAAGACTATATAGCGTCGATGGAATGTCTTTGTTGGGAGTACCCCGTTACGACTATGTCCGTATTCTAATATGATAACGCTGTTATGCAACGGAATGCAATTATACCGTAGGATTTACTATTTCTATGGATGCGACTATGCAATTCCGTATTTTAATAATATTATAATTATTTCTGAAATAATTTTTCATTAATAATTTTTAAGCACTATAGAAGAATTGAAAACTATATATATAAAATATTAATGATTTTCACTATGTCCGTTAACGTTATGAACATATTTATATATTTAAAATAATCTTTATTTCAATTATATATAATTGATTTATTAAAATATTATCTTGATAATTTATATTATTTAAATGCATATAATGTTTTTTGCCATTATGAGTTTTGTATTTTATTATTATCGTTTATTTAAATAATCAATGAGCAATATGTTAATTACGTTTAAATTTACCTGGTACATTGTACAAAATGTTTGATTTAAGTTTTAATCTTGTGTTAAATCCATCCCATAAGTGTTTATGGATCTCAAATACCTGATTTATTATTATAATCACACTAATATATTAATAATTTCATAGATTAATCTACGATTAGATTCATGGTCTATCAATTGAGTCGAATGATGAGCGTGTCTTTAAATATGATCAAGTGCTTCCCAATAATCAGGGGATTAAAAATTATAATATTTGAACAATCGTGTGCATGAAATTTTATCAATGAATTTATCGACTAATCAATTCTAACATAATTATGTAAAATTTTTTAATAATGTTATAGTGTCACATATTTCACTGACGTTTTTAAATGAACTTTTTAGACTGTCGTAAATGTTGATAGGATAGTACCGTGACATTTTTTTAGCGTTTAGGATTTATATATTGTTATCATATTGAATACACAATTATTCTTCCAAAATTGTTATCGTAGATTTTAACGTTGTGTAGTCGTTAGTCGTGCTCACGTAACTGAAATATATAAATGTCCAAGTTAGCGAGAACTAATTCCGACTAGACGATTAATTAATAAAAAAAACAATAATTAGAAATTGTTAGATTTATAATAGAATATTAAATAATAGTTTATTTGCATTACAAATTTTACTTAAATTAGTTGTGCCATGAGTAACTAACCATCAGAGACTTTTTCTCAGCGTATCATTTTTCATGTCAATTATATGTTCGTTTGAGATGATAAACTATGAAATTTGATTATATATAACAAACTGTTATTCCTATAAATATTTTATAACTTTCTGTTACCAATAAAAAATCTACTAATATATTATTGTTGAAATATGGATAGCCGGTAATCTGGCAATGTTGAAATATGTGTATATTACAAATTGGTAGTATTTTATGTAAGCAATATATTCATTTTCTTCAATAAAATGCTTTTTAATTATATGGTATTTTAATTATACATAAACAATTCCGTCACCCTTTTCAATCGAACGACGCTCTTTTTTTTCTTACTGATCATCATTTACGCTTTAGTGGAATCTATATTATAATTTTATACATATTGATGTATAAAATAATATAAAAATATTAACATGCATAATAATATTATATGTAATACGAATCGTCAGTGCATTGTAAGCGATAAATGTGATTATATTCGATTCTAGGAATACACTTTGGGGCGTTTGTATATTTCCGAGTGTCGTTGCAGATACATAACCCCAAACTAGGAAGGGGTACGTTATCACGGATCTAATAACACGTATTAACACAAAAAATAACAAGTATATTGCATTTAGACTTAGTATTTCTCTTGTGTCAAACGTCAACGTCAAATCACTTGACAGTGTTGCCAACTTCGATTAACATCAGGATGAAAAAATCAAGTTGATCATTATTATATATACATATAATACTCCGTAGCTGTCTTTAACTTTAAATACATATAAATTCCATAGTTTGATATTTATATGATATTTATTAAAATAATTTAAAAAAATATTTATTACGTGCATGGTCGAAATTTATGCTTTTATAGCGTATGCGATTCAAAATGCAAGATTTTGATTTCGAGTTTTGAAAAGCTCTTTATAGATGTCGTTTTATAGCGAAGCAAATATGAATTATCTGAAAGTTTATGAAACCATCGGCAGATGGCTAAAGTTAATTGAAATCTATAAGAGTAATTTTAGATTTATATTAAAAAATATAATCATTCCTATATTTAGTTTCTAAAGACGTATTCCTATGTATAAAGTAAATTTTTATTATAAAAATTATTAAAATATATTTTTCGGGTATGAGACGATGGATTTCAATGAAAACAATATGATTCGGCTCATTTTATCAATTGGCATACATCTTCTATAATCATATTTTTTAATTATTTTAGGTGACCCATCATTTATCTATATAAAGCACACCAACCCTAACAAAAATAAATGTGAGTTTATGATAATAACAGAATATTAATTAACATTTGCTATCTTGGTATGTACACAGCTTTACAACTGCACATGCGAGTAAATATTATAATATACGTATATTTACAGAGAAAATAATTTGTGCAAAAATTCGTCATGATTTATTATGTATATTATTTTTTAATGATTTTGACGTTTTATTATATGCTTTATTGTTTATTGTATTAATATGTATTTAAATTCGGAGGCAGGAATATAATGTGTATGCCCGTCATTTCATCTGTTACGATTATAAACATTGCGTGCGATGCTATCTCAGTATTATTTACATTCCGTTGCTAGTTGCATCCTGAGGTGTTTACGAAAAAAAAAATAAAGAGCAGGTCGCCGTCTTCGGCTCACTCCGCCGCAGCCGCCGCCGAAGCCCCACGTGTCCGCAGCGCAGAGACGTCCGGCCGTCGCTTTCGGCCAAATCCCGCGGGTGTGTTTCATTATTTGAATTTAAGTTGGCCAACCTGTCGGTTGTCACACTGCCTTCATTCCGTGTCATTTTTGCCGTATTTATACAGCGCTGCATTCGAAATGCAATGAATATTAATAATTGTAACAAATTACGTTGTGTGTTGTGTATACAGTTGTGTGATTGATTCAAAATTGAGCAGTGTTTTATCGAAAAAGGACAAAAGTCGGCCATAGCGCGCGAGGATCGAACCGAATAAATAAAACAAAAGAACGTCGAACTCGAATTTGGTGAGAGAACGTCACTTCTTGACATTTTATTATTAAAATATCTATATAAGTCGGCGCGTAACACAATCGGAATTCGAAATGGATTGATCGTAACGTTCGGTGCTTGTAAAATTTTTATATTTACACAACACCTTTCGTATTATTACGGTTGGTGAGCAATGCACATTTTCGCATATGGCTCCTCATTAAATTCGTATTGAACGCGTACACGAAAGCATCGATATCTCTTCATTATTTCGTAATTGCTGCAAAGAATGTACATTTTTGTTCAAGGGACCGGAAAATAGTCTCATTGTTCAAATTTTGTCGAGGGCCACACCAGTATTTGCCCTTCGACGAGCGGTTTTATCTTTTTTCCCATATTTGTTTTAACCACGACTGAAAATTCACACACAATTTCGCCTAATAAAAGTGAAAACTGCTTAATATTGTCTATATTTTCATATAATTTAAGTATTCATAAATTAAAATATATAAAAAAAAATCATATTGAGAAGCTCTGAAGCAGAGAGACGTGTTTTTCATGAAAAGACGTAGTTTTCAGTTATATTATTGATCGAGACAGAACTCAGGACATTATTTTTATTACCAAAGTTTTGTTTTCGCCCCTGAGATTGGTCATACGGTCATAAAACACCTGCAATATTGACCTATGCATTTGAGACATGTTTTAAAATGATCATTACGATAAATGCTGGCAGTTATGTAAATATTCGTAGATTTTCAGTCACATGTTTTAATGATTTAAGCACCTAAATATAACTGAATATGAATCATTTTTGGCAAATCCTATCGTTTTTATTATGAAAACGACATAAAAGCTAAAGATTTTATCGCACATTTTCGGATATTGACGATATTGTTGGGACTGCCACAGTTTAACGCCGTCTTATCGCTTTATTGATTATTGTAAAAATCATGACCCATTCTAACCACCGTTTTCAACATGACGACGATGACCATGATTTTTTTTATTGTCAAATAATATGACATAATCGTTCGGTTATTGCTTATTGTTTGAAGACGTGTGCGATAAAAAAGTATTTTATTACAAACAGGATGAGATAAACAAAATACCACTAATAGAATACGTGTTACATATATCGAAATGTTGAACTTTTTCTCGTTTAATTGTTGAATTTATCTCAGCGTTTCTCAAATGTAATCGTCTGAAATTAATGCTAATGTACGCAACGTGCATACAATCATGCTCTGAGCGATGTTTAGTGCTGAAGTGAGCTATTTCAAGACGCTAAAATAAATTTAATTGCTCCATTATTGCACAGTTTATTCTGGTATGCCATAATATTATTTATATTCATGGAAAATTTATTCTGGAAGTGCGTAATTCCGGAAGGGAATTGATTATATTAACGAAATTAATACTATGGCGTGTTTTGTATTATGTCGTATATGGAAATTTCATTTTCTACTTACAATCTCCCTGGCAGATTTTCGTCCTCTAGCTGATTTAGAATTAAAATATGCATTAGTTCGACCGGATTTTTCTCCATGGTCCTGTAAAGATGAATAATCGTACATAGGACGTGTTAGAACCTCTCATTTCAACTCCTATTTTTTTTACACTTGACGATAATGAAGTGCACATGCTTCATCGTTTGTATCGGTTATCTAGAGATAATTAATATCTGGGCTTCGAATCGGAACTGAACCGAAAACCGATATTTTTTTGCCGAATCGAAAAAATATCGGTCTATTTTGGTTCATTTAAAAAATAATCCCTCAGAGCTGAACCGAAAACCGTTATGTTTTTCGTTCCGGAAAACATAACGGTTCGAAGCTCTGTCGAAAACCCATTTTATTAATTTTTCAGATGTGCCGTGGAACATTTCTTCAATGGTTACCCGAGAATCCGCACTTATTTCCATACGTCATATTCCAATTTTAGAGGGTTCCAGATTTAGACGCATCTCTTTAATTTCTATCGTTTGATTTATACATTTATTTATTTGACGATGGATGAAAAATTAAAACCAAAATTTACTGCACATGGTTAGCATTGGTCATACGTTTCAGTAATAAATTACTCGGCCTTGCTGTCGATTACCATCTGATGTATTCTTCATGTCAATTTTATAAACGGACATCCGATGTTTCACAATAAAATATAATTGATTAGTTTTGATATTATAAGAAAAAATATTTAATCTAGCTTACTAATCGAATCGATTTAGTGCTTAACTATGTTTTTTTTTCGTTGATAAATTCCTCAACTGCTTCTTCTTCGATTGCCTTCCATAATTCCATTGCCGTCCATTCTCCATAATTTGTTAGAACAATTCTGGACCTCTCAATCAGGTCTAATTGTGAATGTTGCAGAGTCACGGCAGCTTCTATCTTCCCAACCTCCGTTTACCTCCTACTTTTTTATCCATGCTGGTCTGCAGAAGGCGATACTTTGGTCTACGACTGATGTGTCCGAAGCTCTCAATTTCAGCTCCCGAGTTTAGAAGCTTTAACTCCTTGCAAAGAAGTTGAAGTACGGTTGTATTGTAACATTCTTCGATAGCACTAACAACCTTCATCTCTTGAAACCTCCTAATCATGCTTCAGGATTTTAGGTGTTCAAAATCTATAAAAGGTTTGTAGTAGCAATAATTATTGAACAGTTTATTGTTCTCCGAATCTCCTTGCTACTGCTTTCTTGTTCTTCTTCAAATTGTGTCAGATGTCTACTTCTGGTATCTTTTACAGATCTATGAATTTCAGTTTCATATAGATAATACCATATTAAAATTCTTCATATATCAAAAAGAAACTCCCCCTCCTTATGAAGAAGTTCAAGTACAGTTGTATTCTTGAGGCATCCCTTCCATAGAACCACTGAAGGTTGATAATTCAAATCAAATATATATTTTTGAAGTAATATTATTTTATATTGAGTAAATATGACCGCTGTCTTATGATCATATTTTGAATAATGAAGTTAAGAAATGAATTTGACAAACGTTCTCAAAAATAATTAGAGAAGTTCAAGTACTGATCTGTCGCTAGTCTTAATCTTGTCCCATTCTTGGCCAGTCTTATTCAGTGAATTTAACCCTTTGTTTGTTGGCGTCCTTTAAGTTAGTTTCTTTTGGTATAATATTGTTGTAAAATATTACTTCTTCCTCATTCCGCACCAAAGTTTGTTTTCATATTTCTCTACATTTTTCTCCATTCTATTTTCGATGCAATCATTGATTTCCACTCTTGAATGATCATTGAATAGTTTGTTAATTGTAATATCAAGAGTTTGGAGATATGCAGTCAGTCGTGCGGAAATCATTCTTTGATAAATTCTTTTCTCTGTGAGGGAGTTCTTTATTTCTTTGGCGCGGTGAGTGCTTTATTGAATCCAAAATCAGCAAACCTCATTTGGCGACTGCTCGTGTGCACCAAGCTTTTGCAGTTTCAAGGTCATAAACTCCTGAGGCTAGTAGGACTAATATTAACCGATACGTCACGTCGGCATGAAAACAACGGTGTCGTCCGAAGGGGTGTATTTATAATGGAAAATAGACCCCTAGCGTTTCAAGTCAAGATATAGACTCTCGAATGGCATTCGAGGCCAAAGGAACCTGAGTCTTACACGTGACGTAAGGGCTCCCCTTTCGTGTCCATACCGCGGGGACCCAAGCCGTC